>JASANB010005050.1:0-73924 GCA_030248155.1 Sabatieria punctata | reverse complement strand
CTCTCTGTGTTGACGGTCACAACAGTACCGAAAAGCAACAGCACTAAAGACTAGCGGTTCGATTCACTCGACTGCCTTTACCTCACTGACTTGCCACGCGACCAAACCGAGCAGAACTCTTCTTTACGGCCACTTCGCACGACCACAAAACAACGACACTGCCCAGCTCTCCGGGCTTAGCTCCACCCAAACCTAGGCCAGTCGGGTCCTGGCACGAACAACCAGTAAAATACTAACATGCGCAACAGGCGCCGAACAAAATAACAAGATAAAACTTTTATCACTAAATTCGGATCACAGCTGATTCGACACTCCCGGCGGCAAAAAATTGGGATGTGAGGTTGAAACGTTCAGTCGCTGCGCTGCCGTACAGTGCTGCTGTAGCGTCGCACAACGACAGTTTCCTCCAGCACGTGACCCACCGGATCCGGCAGAAAATCGACGATTGGCACGTGACCCGGTATCTCCCTTAAAACGATCGCCCGACTGACTGCGCTTCTTGGCACGAACCTGACCACCGACCCGCCCACGACTGCCGGTCACACGTCCACTGCCTTGACGCCTGCCAGCTTGGCCACGGATACGAAAGTAGCAATAGCGTTTGAGGTGACCGGTGCGCTTGCAAAACTTGCAGAAGTAGCGAGGACGGTCCTGGGACTGGCGACCAGAGAAAACGTGCCGTTGCTTGTTGTTGCCCGACTCACCCTTCTTCTCAGACCCATTGCCGACTGACAAACGGCCAACGACAACTTGCGAGGGCGAGTAGGGTCTAAAACAGTGAGTTGCACAAGCAGTACTATCCATCTGCTGGACCCTCAAGTGGGACCAACAGCTTGATCGCACGCGTCAGTTTTTTGCCAGACGGTGTCAAAACGTGAGCAGATCTAGAGACGCCATCTGCACTCTGCACTAAATGCAAGATTTTGCCAAAACTCCACTGCGCGCGTGGCGTGTTTTCTTTGAGCAAAACGACGGAACCAATTTTTGGCATTAAATGGCTTGCGCCGTGCTGTTTTCGAGCCAAATTACGGCAGTGAGTTTCGCGCAAAGTCGATAAATACTGCGTGCGCCAAATTTGCCAAAAATAATTGAGCGCTTTTTGGCTGGAATTCCAATAAGTCAGAAAACGGGTGGCAGTTTGAGGTCCCGGGGGCTGGTAATCAGGGTCTGGTTCAGTTGGTAGCGAGGGGGGAACGCCAGACTGGACTCCTAGCAGATGGTTTGGCGTCAAAACACAATCGAAGGATTCATCAACAGCCAGAAGTGGACGCGTATTGATGACAGCTTCGACCTCCACTATGAGCGTCTGCAACTCGCGTAACGAAACAAATCGACCCCCTAAAACACGTTTTAGGCTTCGCTTAACCAATTGGATCAGTCTCTCATAAAAACCACCCATCCAAGGAGCCAAAGCAGGGAGGTATTTCCACTGGATGCCACGATCTGACAAAAATGGCTGAATTTTGCTCTTTTTTAGACAATGCCCATTCCACAAAAAGTACAAAGAAGCGTTTGCCAACTTGAATTGGGTCGCGTTGTCGGATAGGACCAGTTTAGGTACCCCTCGGCGGCCCATAAAGCGTCTAAAGGCAGCTAAAAATTCGTCAGCTGTACAGTCATGCACAAGTTCAAGGTGTACAGCTCTGGTTGTGGCACATGTCCAAAGCGAAATCCACACTTTAGCCTTAGCCTCTTCCCTTTTAACAAACAGAGGACCGAGGTAATCTACCCCCACTGTTTGAAAAGGAGGTTGACGAGACACTCTGACTTCAGGCAAGGGAGGGTAGGGTGGTGTCTGAAAGGTACCACCTCCATGCCTGCGGCAAACACGGCAATCTCTAATGACTGATTTGGCAACCAATTTCCCGTGAGGGATCCAAAACCACTGACGCACGTGGGCCAAAGTCAAATTAGCGCCAGCGTGTAGCAAAAATCGATGGGCAGTGTTTACTACCAAGCGAGTGAACGGATGCTTTTTTGGCAACAAAGCTGGCTCTCGAGCATTGTACGCAAGATCGGCATACACAAAACGTCCTCTACAGCGCAGAACTTTTTGCTCGTCCAAAAACAACCCGAGTTGTGCTACCAAACCGGAAGTTTGGGCTCTACCACGAGACAGCGATTGAATTTCTTGCGAAAAACACTCAGCCTGCACAGATTTGACCCAAAAATTTCGCGCATTTGCCAATTCAGAAACTGAGAGAAATTCAATTTTAGCGGCCTTTTTCCTGCGTCGAGAGCGGCGTCTTTGCGACCTGCGGGACTGAATGAGAGCCTTCCAATTCCTAACTGCCCGCAAAACCCAGGCCGTCACCCGGAAAAGCGTAGTTGCGGTAGAAAAGCGAGCTATTAGTTCCACCAGGGGAAGCTGTGTTTTGACCAAAAGTGACTGCGCATTTTCCATTTCTAAATTGGGCTCAGCCTCGACCGGTTTTGGCAGCGGAAAGCGGTTATTTTCAGGCCAAAAATCAGGTGACTGAGAAAGCCATGGCGGACCAGTCCACCACAAGTCGTTATCTGCAAGAGACGGATAGTTTTCTGGCTTCGTTGGTACATCTGCCGGATTTTCTTTGCCGGGCACTGATCTAAATTGCACCAGCGAGAAATTCACTATCTCAACCACTCGATTTTGCACCCATCGGGGCAAAACTTTGTCTGACTGTAGCCAACTCAACACGCACTCAGAATCGCACCAAAGAAAAAACTGATCGATTGGGGAATGCAGTTGCTGAGAAAGAAATTTGAGCACTCGGCTGCCTAACAAAACCCCCAACAATTCAAGTCTGGGCAAGGTCAACTTTTTCATCGGCGCGGAACGGTTTTTGGCAAAAACGAGCGCTGTTGAAACAGAGGCTTGCCGCTGAACTCGGACATAAACAACGGCGCAGTACGATTTGACCGAGGCGTCTGTGAAACAATGCAATTGCACTGCGTCACCATCTAAAATTGGTCCAGTTATTCTCGGAATTCGAAGACTCGAAATTTGGTCTAAAGGTAGCAACGCTTTCAGAGAAGCAGAGGTCAAATCATCGTCTAAAGGATCGTCCCACCCAACTTGGGCTTCCCAAAGGGTTTGGCAAACTGTTTTGGCCAAAGTTAGCAAGGGACAAACTAATCCGAGTGGGTCGAAAACCGATGAGATAGCCGAAACAAATTTTCGTTTGGTCATTGGCGCCTCAAAAGGCGATGCCGAGTTAACAACCTGCAGCGTGTCTTCTCGCAAATGCCAATAAAGACCAAGCAGTTTGGTTTGGCCGGCCAGTACATTTTTATCTGCCGCTGGCAGTTGCTCTAAAAACTGGTTGGCGTTTGATGTCCACTCGCGCAAATTCATGCCTGCCAGGGCGAACAACTTTTTGGCACGCTGGTAAACAGCTAGAGCGTCGTCGACCGTACGAACACTGACCACTAAATTGTCGACGTAAATATGATCAGAAATCAGCTTTGCGAGAGGGCACGTCAAGTCGGCTCGCTTTAGGTGGTGACGAATCGTTGCGCTGAGCAGAAATGGACTGCAAACTAATCCGAAGCTGACCCGCCGGAACCGAAAAACGCGCAAATTTTGCAAATCCAAAGCAGGGTTGGCCAAATTTTTGATCCAAAGCACACGCACAAAATCTCTCTCTTTTGGATTGACTGAAATTTGCAAAAATGCTTTTTCTATGTCGCTCAAAATTCCGACAGGAGCTAGGCGAAATCTAAGTAGCAGTCCTGCTAAATCTTCGACACCTACGGGCCCACAATACAAGTTGTCGTTCAGGCTTTTTGAGTCTTTCGATGCCCGACAACTTGCATCGTAAACAATTCGAACTTTTGTTGTGGCGCTACTGGGCTTCACCACACAGTGGTGCGGTACGTAGTGAACGTTGGCCCCGCTAGGAAAACTGCAATCAATCGGAACTTCTTCCACAATACCCGAGCGCAAGTACCCTTCGAAAATCTGGTTGTACTGTTGCAGAAGTTCCGGGTTGTGGCGTAATCGAGCTAACAAGCCGCGCAGACGATTCAAAGCCACAAAATAATTGTCTGGCAGTGCCAGATCCTTGCAACGAAACGGGTAGGAGACCTGGTACCTGCCCTCAGACTGATCAAAAGTCACTGTGTCGTTAAAATATTCTTGCACCCACTCATCCTCATGCTTTTGGCCAGAGTCCTTAATGCCAATAGACTCCAAATTCCAAAACCGATCTAAATCTAAACCTGGCTGGGAAGCATGGAGGTAAGTGCTCAAGAGCAAAGATTGCGCCAGAGTGCAGTCTCTGGAGCCAAATTCGACTGTGCCAGCAGGCACATAGCCTAGCGTAGTGCTTAGCAAAAACAGTGACTGATTCAGCCGTAGCAAGGGTCGCATTTGCAGAATTTCGAAAAAGTGATCGCCACCCAACAAAATGTCTACAGTAGCTGGTTGAGACCGATCGGCTAGTGGCTCTGCCAAATCGTAATGTCGAAGCTGTTCTTCGATCTGTGGATCGAAGGGGCAACGCACTAATGGTTGCGTTATTTCGGAACACAACGTTGCGTCTATTACAGTGTACCATTGTAGCCCCATTCTTCAGTCTGAGGCCAAACTGTACCTTGTCGGCTGTACACTCTCGGGCCGGCTGTGCAAATGCGGCTACTCTAAATCGGTCGGTACCAAGGGAAGGGAGTCCCAATTCTGAGCTAAATTTCGACCGCAAAAACGTTTTTTGACTGCCAGAATCTAGCAGTAATCGAGCCAAAAGTTGCTTTTTCGAGTCTAGATTGAACACTGGTGCTACCGCAGTCAACAACAAAACTTCTTTCTGGTTCTCACAAACCGTCAAAACTGGTACTCGAGTCGCATCTAAAGTTGACGTTTGTGTTCGACTAATTTCGACTGCTTCAGCACTAGCGTTCTCTAGCAAAGGCGCATCTACAGTAGCCAGCGTTCTGGACGAATTGCGTCCACTAATCTGCGATTTTGGCTCGCCGGGCTTGGAAGCAAACTTCGAAGTGCACAGTGCTCGGTTATGGGACACGCTCTGACAATGGTAACAATTGCGTTTGAAGGCGCAATTTTTTATCGAATGATTAGCGCGCAGACACCGAAAGCACAATCTGTTGCTTTTAGCAAAATCGTGCCGAGATTTTGCGTCTGGGTAGACAGAACATTGGTCGGAATAATGGGCAGCCTTGCAGAAAAAACATTTTGGGCTAGCTTTAGCGACGAGGGTATGAGCAGTAGACCCCGGCGTTTGCGGCTTAGGAGCGCTCTGTACTGATTTCGGTTTTGGCTGGTTTTTGTCGTCTTTCGAAAACTGATTGACAAATCGTGCGATTTGGAGTTGCTCCTCCACAAACTGCCGTAAACGCTGCAAACGATCGGGCTGGCCTACCACTTTTAGCGAATACTCCTTCAAAAGCCGGAGGGGAAGTTTTCGCGTCAAAGTTTCAGCTAAATGACGTTCGCCGCCATCTGTCTGCCCTAACTGACTCAATCCCCGGACGTGTTTTTCCATTTCCAGGTAAAAACGCTGCAGGTCGGCAAAACTGTCCTCAAAAGGCGGTAGTTTGTCCAGGGCGGCATAGTGGGCAGTAATTAGCTCGTTATCGTCACCAAACTGTTGTTGTAACAAATCGATGGCCTGACCATACCCTTGGTCTGTAGCAGGAAAACCCGCGACAATCCCGGACGCTGTGCCAGTTAGCAGACTCTTTAAATATGCAAATTTCTGTGCCCTCGAAAGTTGAAAATTCTGGTGGATGGTTTGGTTGTACGATGCCCAAAATTCTCTCCACTCAAAAACGTCGCCACTAAATTTTTTCAACTCTAGTTGAGGCAGCTTGACAGTATTCTGAGGTACAGCTCTAGAAAATGCAGCAAAAGTGGGTTGCGCACCCGTACCGCTCTCTGGCGAAACTTGAGAATTTCGATCTACGAGCCTCTGTACCTGTTCAGTATACTGTCGAAAATTCTCGGCCTGCCGTTCTGTCTGTTCCCTAGACGACTCTCTAAACTGCTCTAAAGTCAGCTGCAACCGTTCGTCAGCCTTCCCAAGCGCGTCAAAATGTGCCTGTCTAAGGAGATTCATCTGATCCTGATGACACCTCTCAGTCTCTTTCTGATCGCGGGCATGTCGCTTCTCCGCCTGCGTCAGCTGCTGTTGCAGCAAAGAAATAAGCGCAGAAACAGAGGGGTCAACACCCTGCGGAGGTAAAGTGCCGACACCTGTAGAGGCGCCGGCGGCAGCAGGCAAAGTGCCGGCACCTGTAGAAGTGCCAGCGGCAGCAGCGAAAGTGCCGGCACCTGTGAAAGTGCCAGCGGCAGCCGGTAAAGTGTTGACATCGGAAATGGCGCCAGCTGCTGCGGGGGCCGCTGCATCGACATGTTGTTGCAAAATTGCAAGCTGATCGAGACCTTGCTTTAGTTCGGCAACGACTTTGAAAACTGGTAAAGTCCATTGTTTCCTTTTGGGAAAGACCAGAAAGAGAGTCAAAATCAGCTTGCAAAGCCCGCACGCGCTCATCGGCCTGCTCTAGTTTTTGACGCAAATCAAATACAGCCGAAAGAAAAGGTGTAACGTCTGACGCTGTAGTAACTTTTAGCAGTAAATCCTTAGCCTCGGCCGACGCGCGAAAAGTATCATCAGAAAGAGACTGGCACTTGGTATCAAAAGCTTTACGGCGCTGACCGCGCGTGTACGCACTTTTTTCAGGCAGCTCCACTGACTGCTCCGACATTAGATTACCCAGAGCACTAGCTAGCCAAACGGCGCGACAAACAAAGAAATGAAACCAAGCTACCGGCTGAGGTCGTTGTCGGTCGTCCTCTCTTTGACGTCCTTGCTGCGAACCCGGTTGGTCGGCGACATCTCTACGGCAGCGTAGCAGGAGGCACCATGTAAAAGCTTGACTGGTTGGGCGCGCGTACTCTCTCTGTGTTGACGGTCACAACAGTACCGAAAAGCAACAGCACTAAAGACTAGCGGTTCGATTCACTCGACTGCCTTTACCTCACTGGCTTGCCACGCGACCAAACCGAGCAGAACTCTTCTTTACGGCCACTTCGCACGACCACAAAACAACGACACTGCCCAGCTCTCCGGGCTTAGCTCCACCCAAACCTAGGCCAGTCGGGTCCTGGCACGAACAACCAGTAAAATACTAACATGCGCAACAGGCGCCGAACAAAATAACAAGATAAAACTTTTATCACTAAATTCGGATCACAGCTGATTCGACAAGCAAATCTGTCAACTGTACATCAGGCTTACTTAAGAGACACAGGAGACATGTTGTCGCGCTTGGAAAGTGGACAACTGCGTTTGGTGCAAGGCTCGACACCAGAACTTATTCTGGCTATGTTCAAGCAATTTTCGGAAAATGATTTCATGTTTAGACTTGTAAACGCCCTTGAAGTGCACAGTCCAGTGCAAGTCTCCAATCTACGCAGTAGAGTAGAAAAATTGATGCAGGGAGACTATGTAATGGCTTATTATGATGAACCAGACAGTTTAATTAGCCTGTCAAAGTGCAGATTAGCTGTGGTAAAGCCAACTACTCGTCTGTCTACTGGAGATTTCTATTTCCTGTTTTCTAAGAAATCCAAGCATATCAATGAATTCAACAATGCTTGGATCAAGTTTCAAGTAAGGGAACGCATACATGTTTGGTCGATGGTACTGTTGCATGCGTATACGCATTATGCATATCATTACGCAAAGTACGCATTGCGTTTCTTTCAGAATGCGTATACGCATGCGCATACGCATACGCATTTGAATTTCATTACGCAATATTATTACGCATTCTACCAAAAGTTTGCATATTTTTGCATAATGCGTATTAGGCTTGAAAAATAGCTACCTTTTCTAATGTCTTGCAAAAAATTTAGTTCAAGTTGTTACCTAATTGTGGTTATTCTTCGTGTTTTTAGTGTGAGATGAGGGTACCAGGAATTTTCTGAGATAATTTGAAGCTTCAACTAAGTTTTGCTTGCTACTATTTATAAAAGAGGTTAAGTTTTGAGAGGAAAGGAAACCTGTGACAAATCCTTGAATTTAGATTTCTATTTCTACACTTTTGGGTGACATAAGTTGGGTTGTAAGCTCAGGCTATCTATTTATCTTTCCACTGTATGTTTATTATGGTTGAATGCTACTAACTTCTTCTCGAAATGAACATTAAAAAAAACTTTTGGTTCCTGAAGGCGCATATTGCTTGCCTGTTGAAAACATACGTACTGTACATCATACATGTAACAGGTTATGCGCGAAAGGATCTACGGTCTGGCGTCTGAGCCCGAATTTTGGGAGTGGAGTTAGGCACTAAGAAAGGCTCAAAAATCGCCAAAAATGGCAATTTTTGGGCTAAAAATCGTCAAAAACTGCTAATTTGGGCTGAATCGTGTTGGTGGAGGGGTTCCCATCGGGGCAGACCCGCAGACCCCCTGTTTGTTACATGTATGCTATGCTGTAGGTCAGGAATTTATCTTTAAGGCCTCACTCAAGTAGTCTAAAAAAACATGGATTATAATGTTGGATACCTAAACAGCATACTGTAGAGTACTGTAATTTTAATAGTGAAATTTTATTTTTATTTAATATTAATATAATAGAACTAGCATATTTTAATTTCAATTTAATATTAATATAATAGTCCCCTGTTAATTTTAATTTAGATTTAATATTAATACTATTAAATAACAATTTTAATAGTATTTTAATAGCATTTTAATAGTAGATTCTAAAATGCAGTCGAAAAGTTTTGGTCACACTTTAGCGAACTGGCAAAACAACATCTTTTTCTTGAGGTTGTTAGTGTTAGTTGAAAATTTAATTAGAGATGCAACTTAGAAGCATTTTTCTGTGGAAATTTATAACCATTTTTTAAAATGACTTTGTCTGAACCTGGTTTTAAATTGCATTCGAACAAGTAGCCATAGGAAAAACTATTGATGCATAGTTAAAGAGAAATTTTTTGAAAGGAAATACTATTACATAACATAGGTTATTGACTAGATTCAGGACCTTTTGTCATTCATGTCTATTAGTGAGAAAAGTTCCACTATTTCCAAGTGAAAACAGATTTGAGATTCAAAGCGCAGTCAGAAATCTTCAATTTTCATCATTTTCTGAGGTGAAATTATGTAACTCCTTGATTGTCAAACATGGTTTAACTATTAAAATGCTATTAAAATACTATTAAAAATATATTTTTATATTCAGCCCCTGTGTGTATTTTTAATTTAATTTAATATAATAGTATGGCCTCTATTTTAATATTAATATAGATTTAATACTATTAAAATGGCACTATTAATAATAGTTTCATTTTAATATTAATATATTTAAATAACAGTACTGTAGAGCAAAAAAAGCTGTTTGGTGAAATTTCTGAATGTTTCTGAGATTACGCATTACGCATACGCAATACGCAAAATACGCATTAGTTTTTGCAATGCGTATACGCAAACTCATACGCCTTTGTAATTTGAATGCGTATATGCATGCGCATACGCATACGCATTTGAAAAATCCGTTATTAAACAACAGTAGTCGACGGCTACTGCCGAAGGGCTTGGTGATTTGTGAGCTGAGCCCCATAGGATTTAGGCTTAACGAAGAACTAAAAATAGAGAAAGAAATGGGGATAGAGTTCTAGAAATTGCTCAAAAATAGCTTTTTTTCCTAGTTTCTGAGTAGCGTCGGTAAACCTGGGTTCACTCAAATACAATGCGTTGCTATTTAGCAATTATCGCGGCTAAAATGGGAGTGAAAGTACCTGCATGAACAAATATGTTATGATCTTCGCTCGCAAGAAAGAAAAACTTTTAGGATCGAGTAGCCTATGTGAAGCGGAAATATGTGAAGGCTACAAATATAAGGGACGTAGAAACGTGTGATAAAATGGAAAGCACTGAACGAGAGACAACAAAACCACTGTCCTTGTCAGTAATGGAGGAGCCTTTCACTCTCTTCCTCTTTCTTATCTTCATCAGTATTTGCTGCTTCCTTTTCGAACAGATACAGTTTTGGGCTCGGTGGTATTATTCCTATTATGTAGATCATAAAAGTACCACTGAATCCAACATGTTAGAGATTTATCAATGGCACCTGAGGTTCATAGACATCATTAGCTCGACTGATGTTCAACAGACAAACATCGTAGCAGCTGAAGCTGAAGCTGAAGACAATTATGCCATTGAGGAGACACTGACATAAGCTTTTTGTGCTGTTATCGAAAATCTTTGCTGACTGCTTCTTTTGTACAAGTATAGCAATTGTACTTGACTTGCGCTTTTGTGCGTCAAAAGTGTAGTGCATCAAACCAAAGTCCATGTCAAAATGATTGGCAATGGCGAAAAAATGCGATTTTCTCAAAAACATTCTTCAAGACCCCAAGTTTTTTATATCAATTGATAGCAACTTACAAGGGCTACAAGATGCGAACATGAAATCAAAGGTTCAACACAATTTTGCATATGTTTTACGGGAAAAACCAATTTTCGGCGAAATCAAGTTTTTATAGAAGAGTCAAATCAACAAGTGGACTCCAACTTCATATTCTTCGTACAATTGCGAGTTCGCTGATATATACATATTTGGGGATTCTGAAATTAGTTCTCCAGAAAAACGTGTTTTCGTGTAGATATACACAAACAACAGTTACTGTTGAACAGTACGTAATCGTTATCTGTAGTGTTGTCATATCGTCATTGTATTCATTGCTTGGCTGTAACTTGCTGAGGCTGCAACATCTTATCTCAGTCTATAATTTTTATCACTTATACATTAGCCATTATATCATACATATATGTATATGTGGCTATCATGCCATCTACAGTTCCCAGTATTACTATGTACTTATAGTCATTATCCACTCCACATTCATACTATCTTCTGCATATTGCGCTTATATCACTTATTCGTCACCTATCTTATCATTATATATATTGGCTGCATTTATTTCTGACTCCTTGAATTGTTGAATGCCCTTGTGGCCGAGTCATTTGATGGGATGTTGTGGTTAATGTTCCTGAAGGTTACTGGAATGTGGTAGTTGGCCGGTACAGTTGGAGTAGTGGTTTAGGCCGCAAAGCCACTGTGCGCGATGTAGTGCGCTCATCCTTTCGGCGCAGCAAGTTTCTTGCCGCAAAGAGTTGGTCGTCGGCATAAAGGCCCAGGCCACTGAAAGCTGATGGCAGCGAGTAGGTAAAATGGGAACCGACTGGATCTGCTGTTGCACCAAAGCATGCCACGTTGGAGGAGAAGATCAATGGCGTCAGGAGTTGTCCATGGAAAACGACTCGGAATATAGGAAAATGTAGCGCTATTGTCGCAGAACGGCAACAATGCATCAATCTACCTATGTAAGCTACTCTAGAAAAAACCTAAACTACCCTAAAGACTCGACCCGACAGGTCCCAAGCCCAACCCCAGTAGGAATTGTTGAAAAGTGGGGAGAGTGACTGGCTTTGTTAGCGCGTCCGCTAACTGGTCTTTGGTTTGAATGTATTCAATCCGCACATATCCTGCTGCTGCATAATCCTGCACAAATCGGAGCTTCACTGCCATATGCTTGGTCCTTTGATGAGCCACTTGACTTTTGACCAAGGCCAGTGCGGATCTGTTGTCTTCATGTATCTTTGTGGGCGCTTCTTGAGGCAACCCTAGCTCCTTCAATAGCAATCGAACCCACTGAGCTTCTCCTACTGCTTCTGACAGAGCAATGAACTCAGCTTCAGTGGTTGACTTTGAAATCTTGGCGTCTGCTCGCCCAAGTGATTGGCCCACCACTGAGGGTTGACACATATCCAGAAGTGGAGTGTCGTGTTTCCACATCTCCAGCCCAATCAGCATCGCAGTACATCTCCAGCACAGCTGAGGTGCCAACTTTGAAGCAAATGCTCAATTGCAGAGTTCCTTTCAGGTACCTGAGCACTCTCTTGACTGCACGAAGATGAGGTTCAGATGGGTTGGACGAAAACTGTGCCAAACGATGAACAGCATAAGACAGATCAGGACGAGTGGCAACACTGAGATACATCAGAGAACCAATCAAGGACTGATAGTAGGTCTGATCCACTGTTTCTGACTTGTCCACATCTGGATTCGTTGGCAGCAAGTCTGCAGTTGCAGACAGTGGTTGTATCACAGGATTAGCATCCTCCATTTTGAATCTCTCTAGCACATGGCGCCCATAGAGTTCTTGACCCATCCAAATGGAGCCATTCTTGTCTTGACGAATCTGCACACCCAGAAATTGACTCACCGTCCCCAGATCCTCGACCTTGAACTGCTGGCCGATCAACTTATTGGTGTGTTCCAGAGCTTGAGTACATGCACTTGCTATAAGCAGGTCATCCACATATACACCAACTATGACTGGCTTGCCATTTATCTTCCCAGTGTATATGCACTTGTCTGCCACTGACTGTTCGAACTGGAGCTTTGAAAGTGCTGTATGCTGTGCTTCGTTCCAGCAGCGTGGACTTTGCTTGAGGCCATACAAGCTACGCTTCAGTCGACAGACCCAATCAGGGTGTACACTGTCTTCAAAGCCCTCTGGCTGCTGCATAAACACTTCTTCTTCTAGTTGACCATGGAGAAAGGCTGTTTCAACATCGAGTTGATGCACTCTCATCTTGCGCTGTACAGCAACGGCTAGCAAGGTTCTCACACTGTCCCAACGCACAACTGGTGCAAAGACATCATAGTAATCTTCACCATACTTTTGCGCGAATCCTCTTGCAACAAGCCTTGCTTTAAAGCGACTAACCCGGCCTTGATCATCAGTTTTCGTTCGAAAGACCCACTTGCTTCCAATGATCTTTCTGTCTGCCGGTTTAGGAACTAACTCCCAGGTCTTGAAATGCCTGAGTGACTGCATTTCTTCCTGTGTAGCCTTCATCCACTGCTTGCTTTCCTTTGATCTCATCGCCTGCTTCCAGCTCACTGGATCATGCTCTGACTGCTGCTGAGCTACTGTAGCCCATTCACCAAATCGTTCAGGCGGTTTCCCTTTGATCTCCCTCTCAGAGCGTCTAGTTCCAAGTGGTGCTGCAGGTAACTGCTCTGCATCGACAAGCACCTCCTGTTGACCAACTGGTTCAACTGCTGGCTCAACTTGGTTGACTGGAGGGTGTGGAGGGTCAGCAGCTATGACCTGCTCCTCCTGATCGTTGACTGTCTCACCTGGCTGAGAAACTGATGATTCAGGTGACCAAGGCACAACAACAGAATCCTGACCACTCTCCTCCTGTTTGACCTACTCTGTGTAGAATCTTGTCTCATCAAACTGAACATCTCTGCGCACAAGTACACGTTTGCGTGATAGAAACCACAGACGATAGCCCTTGGACTCAGAGGAGTATCCAACAAGAAAAGCTGGCTGAGCGCGTGGCAGCAGTTTGGATTGCTGTTCATTGATGCGCGCATAGGACAGACAACCAAAAACTCGGAGGTGCTGCACGTTTGGTTACCGACCATGCCAAGCTTCATAGGGCGTAGTTCCCTTATTCAGAGCTGTTGTTGGAGAGCGATTTCTCAGGTAACAGGCACATGAGACTGCTTCAGCCCAGAACTGGTGCAGCATATTCGCTGCAGTCAGCATTGCTCTGGCACGTCCTAGGATTACTCCATTGAAGCACCATTCTGTTGAGGTGCATCGGCAACAGTGAGCTCTCTTAGCACACCTTTTTCATCAAGCCAGTTGGAAAACTCAGAACTCATGTGCTCACCCCCGCGATCAGTTCTCAGCGCGCACAACTTTGCTCCAGTCTCAGTTTCTAACTGTGTAATAAGTTGTTTCAGTGTAACAAACACATCAGACTTGCGCGCTATAAATCGCACATAAGACATACGTGTACAGTCATCAATCAGTGACACAAAGTAACGGTTACCACCTAGCCACTCAGTAAATGGTTCACAGACATCTGAATGCATCAGCTGGAGTGGTTTCACTGCATGACGTTGACTTTGTTTGGGGAATGGCACCTTCTTGGCCTTCCCAACTGCACATGCCTCACAGAAAGTGAACTGACCGGAAGTGGGATTACTCAGACCATGAACACAGCTGGACAGTGACCGAACATCAGTCTGTCCCAAATGACCAAAGCGTCTGTGTAGCAGATCTAAGCTGACCGAACCAGCAGCACACGCAACAGGTGAGCTGACAAAACGAGTACCAACTGAGGTGCACTGCTTACTACGAGAGTCACCACCATTATTCTCAGACGCACTGTGTTTAGGGTCTCCTTGGCGCTCTGA
The DNA here is from genome assembly GCA_030248155.1 of Sabatieria punctata. Classification (NCBI taxonomy): domain Eukaryota; kingdom Metazoa; phylum Nematoda; class Chromadorea; order Araeolaimida; family Comesomatidae; genus Sabatieria; species Sabatieria punctata. The sequence continues at coordinate 59,693 of JASANB010005050.1, read as the reverse complement.
CCATTGAGTGTCCCCTGAGGACCAACCAACATCTGGCTGGCAACCACTGTCTGGAAATACCGTATCAACAGGACAGCCAAAATCTAGAGATACCTGACCCATTTACGTGCCATGCTTATTGGGAGAGGCACCATCCATGACCGCTTGAGAACTGTGCATGATCACATCTGCGCTTGCCACACCACACTGCTCTGATTCAGCACTGCATTCATCAGAAGTAGCCACAGAAGCAGAGGCAACGCCAAGAACATGACCATTGAGCACATAAGTGCCTCCTTTGACTTCACCCTGCGCACGCAGACAGCCACCAGAGTTATAGATCAGAGCCTGCGATTCCTTGAAGACTGTTGTGTAGTCACGCTGCGCACTTGCTCGAACAGAGAACAGAGTAGTTGACAACTTGGGCACATGGAAGCAGCCAATCAGCTTCACAACTGAGTCCTGACCGCGGCTTGAAATAGTAGATAGGCAGATCACCAATGCCCAAACCCAAAATCACTTGGTTGTTGGCAACTTTGATCTTGGTTGGTTCAGCAAGCTCACGATAGTTGACCATTCTGTCACCATAACAGGACATATGGTGACTGGCACCCGAGTCAATCAGGATGCTGTCCTTTGACACGAACATCTGAGCAGCCAAAAGACTTGACGAATCCTCATCAGCTTGCGCAACCAGACCCTCTTCTGCACTTCCTGCTTTAGTACGCTTTGAAGGACAGTCCTGCTTGCGATGACCTTGCCCTCCACAATTGAAACACTTTCCGCGAAACTCAAAATGTTTCTTTTCTCCTTGACTGGATTGCGGAGCACTGGCATTGCTAGAGCCACCTCTGTGCGGTTTCTTGCCACCTCTACTGCCACGAAAACTGCCTCTCCCACGCCCCTGACTCGAACTTGAACCGCCTCTGGCAACCAGCGCTTTGGTTTCACGGGTTTTCTGTCGCATAGCCCACTCATCATCCAGATGAAGTGCTAACTTTTCGACTGTGTAAGAATCGGCCTGAGGAGCTGTGCTACTAGCGTGCGCAAGAATGGAACGAACTGACTCCCACCCAGGTGGCAGCTTGTTGATAGCTGATGCAATCTGCATCCACTGCGGCACTTCTTGCTGCATTGCTCTGAACTGATCATACACGCGTTGCCGCTCTGACAGCCACTCACTTGGTTTACGTTTTTCATCATTCTTCATGCTTTTTTGTGTGAGGTGAGGGCACCAGAAATTTTAACAAAGAGGCTAAGTTTTAACAGAAAAGGAAATGTGCGACACAACCTTGAATTTAGAGTTTCCACGGTTTTCGGAGACATCAGTTGTGTTGCATGGGCAGGCTATCTGTTTGTGCTTCCACTGCGTATGTTTATTATAAAATGGATTGCTATTAGACTTCTTCAGGAAATGAACATTCGACTGATATTTGTAGGAAAGCGCATATAATCTTTTGCTTGTCGAAAACATACGTACTGTACATACCATACATGTAACAGGTCATCTGCAGAATAGGGAGGGGGCTGGGGGGTCTAGCGCTGGTCGGAGGGGTCTGAGCCCAAATTCTAGGGCGGAGCTGAGCACTAAAAAAGTTTAAATATCGCAATATTTCGGCTAAAAATCGGTAAAGATCGCTAAATGGAAAGAAGGTGAAAAAGTTAGGCATGTGCAAGGGCGTAGCTGGGAATCGAACCCAGCCCAGTACCTTCGAATTTCCTTTGAAATTTGGGCTCAAATGCAGCTAAAAGTGCTGTTTTTCAGGCAATTTTGGCAGTTTTTGTGTCTGAAATTGTAAAAAATCTCCCAAATTTACTAAAAAATTGCGTTGCATTGCAATTCATTTCAAGGCAGGAATTTGATTATTAGATTCCTAAAGAACACACTGTAGAGACAAACTAGCTGTTCAGTGAAATTTCTGATCCTTTCTGAAATTACGCATTACGCATTACGCATACGCATTACGCAAAATACGCATTGGTTTTTGCAATGCGTATACGCAAACTCATACGCATTTGTAATTGTAATGCGTATCCCATCACAACATACCGGGTTTTTGAAGTGTCCGCCGCCACGAAATTTGGCCAAAAAACGGACACTTCTAAAAGGCGGCGGACACTTGTTACACAGTATAAGTATAGGCGGATACTTCCCGGCGGATACTTCTCCGAAAAGAAGTGTCAATCGTGTTTTTTTGTGCCACTCCTCAAGGAGCAGGTGGGTTACAATGGGGTATACGCATACGCATACGCATTTGGAAAATCCAGTATTAAACAACACTACTTGGGGAGATGCCATTATGACAAGCTGAATTTTCTCAGAAATTGCGTCTTACAAAAAATACCGTTTTCAGAAGCTGAGGGTAACACTCCATTGCTACATAAAGCATAAACTTTCCAACTGTTAGTTTGATTGAGCTCTACATAGCTGCAGATATAGAATTACTAACGGTGCAAACAGTGTTTTCATATTAGGAGAGCCATCCATCACAATCCACAGTTTGCTTCCACAGCCCCACTAGTCAAAATGTTCCGCGTGTTAACTGCTCCCTATTCTTACTACGCACGAAGATGTGCCTTGCAGAATTTCACAGCAAATTCCTGTGGTCGCCGTGGAAATGGAGTATTTCCCGATTTATTGTTACCTGTGCTGACCTATATGAATGTCGCTTACAAACTGATTCCTTCAAACGATAATAGTCTTGGTTCCGTTTGTCATAACGGAAGCTGGATACCTCCCACTGCTGCTTTAACTGCTTTCTCAAATGGCTCAATAGACATGATTGTGAGACGTTTCATGTTACAAGCTTCCGATTTTGATTGCGCCACTCCGAGTTTTCCAATTTTGCCAGCCAGTTTACACTTTGTAGCTAAGCGATATACCGACAAATCAAAAATAGGCTCTTTGCTAGCACCATTCCAAACCGATTTATGGTTGGCCGTTCTCTCTTTAGTACTGTTGAGATATTTCTTTTCCAAGACAATGCCGAAGCTATCCTGGAGTCCGATGCCTTTCTTGTTTTGTTGCAGTTTCATACTACTGAAAACCTTGTACCCTAAGTTCCTCCTAGCAAATCTGTCAACTGTACATCAGGCTTACATAAGACACACAGAAGACATGTTGTCGCGCTTGGAAAGTGGACAACTGCGTTTAGTGCAAGGCTCGACACCAGAACTTACCCTGGCTATGTTAAAGCAGTTTTCGAAAAATGATTTCATGTTTAGACTTGTAAACGCACTTGAAGTGCACAGTCCAGTGCAAGCCTCCAATCTACGCAGTAGAGTAGAAAAATTGATGCAGGGAGACTATGTAATGGCTTATTATGATGAACCAGAGGGCTTAATTAGCTGTCAAAGTGCAGATTAGCTGTGGTAAAGCCAACTACACGTCTGCCTACTGGAGATTTCTATTTCTTGTTTTCTAAGAAATCTAAGCACATCAATGCATTCAACAATGCTTGATCAAGTTTCAAGTAAGGGAACACACATGTACATATGTTGGGTTGTCCACTACTGCTGAGTAGGGATGGGCACGTAAATTAATTTTCGTAACGCGTAACGTAAATTAAGCGCCGATTTTTAATTTACGTTACGCTTAACAATTACCGTAATTAAAAAAATCCGGATACGGAAATTAAACGAATACGAAAATTAAAATTTAGCAATACGTAAATTAATTTCCGTACGTGAATTAATTTACGTTCCTAGCGTAAAACAGATTTTTCTGTTGAATCCTGAGCCCACCGCATTGTTTTGTTGTATTATAGGCATATTTTTGGTTACTACTGAAACTTAAATGCGACTTTTAAGGCTAATTTTTCGAAACTTTTTCGCCCTGGTCGCACAGAAGCCCAACCCAAACTCTCCGAACTGCTAAACCGGTTAATTTCGGTCAATTTTAGTAAGTCGAGATATCTTGTAAATACGTTTTTGAAGGCTTGAATTTGTCAATATGTTATCTCCCTGTATAAGAAAATAGGCAGAAAAGCCAGGCAACTATAAATTCATGTGTAGGTGTTGTACTACTGTTGGAAAGTTCAGGGTTGAAAAATAGGTTCAGTTTCAAGTCAAAGCCAACATCGAAATTTCAGGTTCAAGTCCATCTTCTAAAAAACCTGGACAATAGGTTCAGGTTCAAGTCCACCAATATCTCCAAAAACTGTAGATATTTTGCGCTGCTTGCAACTTTTCTGAGCTATAAGCCTTTCTACTGGCAGAAAAACATACATCAGATTTTACAGGGCAGTGTACTTTCGTTTTCTGACAGTTTCAGTTTGAAAATAGGTATAAAAACATGAAATCTTTAAAATTTTGTGCAATCCAACCGAAAATTTTACATAGTTTGCCTAAAAATTGCAGTTGAAATTTGAACCTGTTGAGAAAGTCCAATACAACGGAACAGGTTCAACTCCAGCTGAAATAAAATAGGTTAAGGTTCAGGTTAAAGTCCACAAATTTCAGGTTAAAAACCTATTAATAGATCCAGGTTCAGTGGACTTGCCAACAGTATGTTGTACATGTACATTTAAAATGCATTCAAACAGAGAAGTGAAGTTACATAGTTTTCTTCACTACTAATCTTATATGTAAGTACTGTCATACGTTTAACCATCAGTGTGCGGTAGGTAGACTACAGTCTGTAGTACGTACGTAGTTGGCTAGTTGCTGCGCAGTTATAAAACCCTCAGCAGCTACAGTAATTCAGCCAAAAAACATACCCACATTTCATTCCTTCCTTTTGGTGTGAAGTTAGATTTCAAAAATACGAATGCAATTCCAATCGAACAAACACAGAATTAAAATTTGCATTACATACAGTTCATTTTATAATTTTTTCCGCGATATTCGATTGCTACTACCTACTAGCGATTTTTGAAGAAAAACGAAAATTAATTTACGTTTGGCTGGAATCTTATTCATTATGACGTTACGGAAATTAATTTACGTGACGCGTTACAGCAAGAAATTGGCCGTTTTAATTTCCGTAACACGTTACCATTACTACGGAAATTAAAATCTGGTAAAACAGAAATAACGTGTACGTAAATTACCGATTTTAATTTACGTTGCCCATCCCTACTGCTGAGGGGATTGGGTGATTTCTGACATGAGGCCCATTGGATTTATGACATAACAAACTACTAGAAATGGAGAATATAATGCGGATACAGTTCTAGAAATTGCTCAAAAATCGATTTTTTACTAGTTTGTGAGCAAAATCGGTAAACCTAGGCGGGCTCACTGAAATACTATGCGCTGCAGGCTATTTTAGCAATTATCGCGTCTAAAATGAGAGTGAAAGTACCCCAGCCAGACCCCTTGTTACATGCATGAACAAATATGTTATGATCTTCACAAGAAAGAAAATACTTTTAGGATCGAGTAGCATATGTGATGCGGAAGTATATGAAGGCTGTCTATAGAAGAGGCGCAGAAACGTGTGATAAAATGGAAAGCGCTGAACGAAAGACAGCAAAACCACTGTCCTTGTCAGCAATGGAGGAGCCTTTCGCTCTGTTCTGCCTCTTCACGTTTCTCAATATTTCCTATTTATTTTTTGAACTGCTTAAATGTTGGGCTCAGCCGTATACAGAAACATCTGTATAAATATGAATGTTCAAGATCAGTATGAATATTCAGTGATTTGTGTTACTGATTTTATGTACATGTAATATTAAAATACTACAATGAGTGACGTTGTTCAGTGTTGCATGATTTAGTTACTCAGCAATTTTATTTGTAAGTCAAGTTAATTTTGCATCGCCTAACAATGTCCAGCCTTTTGCAGCTTCATGCATTCAATTCTTTGCCTGAAATATTTTAACTGTTGAAACAAAATAATGGAACAACTAGAGCACAAAAACTCACAAATTTGAATGTATTCTTTTGATGTTGATGTACCACCACACTGGGTTGAATTTATATACTGTATCTCCTGATCAGACAGCTGAAAACATCATTCGCTTTCTTCATTCACGACAAAATAATAGGAAATAACGTACTTTTTGTACAAGTTCCCCAGCCTCGGACACCAATCGCTTATCAGTGTTGTGAGCTTTCTGAATTAATGCGATTAATAAACAGGGATGCTTACCATACCAGATTTTGATTTTAGTACTGTACTCTACTATATCATATCAGTGGCGTATCCAGGGGGTGTAGGGTGTGTACACCCCCTTTGCGGTGGAGGTAGGAAGAAAAAGTCTGTCAAAAATATAAGAAACTAATGAATTATGTACTAAAACTGTCTATTTTGTGCTCAGAATGCGTTTTTGAAGGCCAAATTTTCAAAATTTTCTCGCCGCCGATTATAAACTACTAAAACTTGTAATTTCTGTTAATTTTAAGCTCGGAATGCGTTTTGAACGCATTTTTGAGGGCTAATTTTGCTAAATTTTCTTACCCTGGTTGGGCAGCGGCCCAACCAGGCACTTTCAAAATTTTACACCCCCCCTTTCCAAAATCCTGGATACGCCACTGTATTATATTCAAAATGGCTAAGTCTCTTCTCTACTATATCATATACAATGACTAAACCTGGTATACCTACTAAAATCATACAATACTATACCAGAATTCTACTAGTGCTAAAATAAAAAATGTTCTAGTGTCATACCATACCAAATCAAATTCAAAATGAGCAGGTTTATACCATAACGTGCCATATCAACTTCAAACTTTGAATTTGGTAGGCATCACTGCTAATAAATAGAAAGAAACTGTAAATACAACTTACGATATTTCCGGAAAGAAATCTCTTTCCCACCATGACTCGTTTAGCTGCTTTGTAAGCTCTCTTTCTCTAAAGCTCATAATAATAATTACATCAATCCAATTCGTAATGGAATGGAAGTTCAGAATTACTTACATATGCAGTGGTCTCTAGACTGAAGACCGCGATAAGTGCCAGCAGAAGCAGGAAGGTTTTCATGGTTGGAGATAGAAGTTGCAAAGTTGCACACACTAAACTGATACTGGCTTATGCAGATTATCCATTTTATACCAATTTCGTTTATAAAAAACTGTAATCACGCTGTGACAGACATCAATCAGGAACAGGGTGGTCTATTTAGGCTTAATACAGAAGCAAAAACTGCAGACAGAGAGTTGTTTTGCAAGCAATCTGACAGCTTATTGCATCAAACAACATACAATACTGTTTCCGTGAGCTATTTTATTTTCGAATACCACAGTTGTGTTTGTGTTGCAGATAATTTGGAATTACAATCATTTCATAGCTTTTTTATATAATTCCTGACTTGCGAGGCTAATAGGAGGGGCGCGACTTTTTCTGTCAAACTCTCAATGACCTGTGCCTTATTGGAGGACGCATATTACTTGGAATAGTGGCTTATGTGTATTCAACAGCAATCAAATTTGTTTTAGTATGTCGTCAGACAGAATGAATACTCAAGCTGAAAATTTGAATATGCCACTACTAACTGATCTTTAGTCATACACAAAATTGTTGCTTGCTTCCCTTTTTCCTCACGGTTTTGAATTGGGTTTTTCTTTCAAAGAAGAAATAGTAACACATGGAGAATAAGGAAAGCAAGTTGGTTGCTGCATCACATAGATCGCATCTGTCATTTCGTGCCCGAATCAGTCACAAAAACGATACAAACTGTAAGGAAACACTTTCAGCAACAAAGAAAAAAGCTTCGCCCAAGGTCTCCTCACCTCAAGGTCAAAACTGTGTTCAGGCTCAGCTGCTACTATGCCTCTCTCTCGAGCTAATAATGACTATGAACCTGTGATGCCAATGATAAATGCCTAACATGCCAGATTCAGTGGAGCTTTTGTTATCTGCATAATAGGGAAAATGCCACTGAGCCCAAAACTGCATCTGTTCCAAAAACATATAGCCAATGCTGAACAGGATGAGAGTACAGAGTAGACCGAAGGGTTGCTGCAAAGCAGACAAGGACAGTGGTTTTACAGTTTTTCGTTCGGCACTTTCAATATTGTCACAGGTTTCTGTATCCATTCTAAATGCTGCTTTCATGTACTTCTGCCGCACATAGGGCACTCGCTCCTTAAAAGGCACTGTGAAGGATTTGAAGCACAAAATAGTAAAATTACTTACTTGGAAGTTTATCCAAGCTTTGTTGAATGCACTGCTATACTGGGATTGCTTAGAAAATATGAAATGTCTATCAGCTGTCAAAGTAGCTAAGTCACTATTTGCTGGCTTAATCACAGCTAATCTACAGTTAGTGAAGCTTAAAAACATCTCCGGAAAAGAAGTAGCTGTCACATAGCCGCCTAGCATCAATTTGTCCACCTTCTTATAAAAATTTACTTCTTGTATTGGGCGATGCATCTCTAGTGCCTTTACAAGTCTGATCATAAATTGATTTGCTGAGAACTGTTTGAAGAGAGCAATGCTTATTTCTGGACGGTACTCTGCTACCAAATGAAGTTGCCCACTTTCGAAGCCTGACAACATGTCTTCTGTGTCTCTAATGTAAGCCTGCTTTACAGTTGACAACTGCTTCAGCAGAAAGTTAGGGTACAAGCTCTCTAGTAATAGGATAGCAGAACAAAACAAAAACGGCATAGGACTCCAGGATAACTGGTGCTTTGTTGTGATCTTGCTAAAGAAATGCTTCACCAATACTACTCCAAAGACAGCCAGCCATAAATCGGTCTGGAAGGGAACCAGTAGAGATCCAATTACTGATTTGTCTGAGTAGCGTCTAGTCATGTACTGCAGACTACGCTGATAAACCGGGTAACTAACTGTGGCGCAATCAAAATCGGTACTTTGGAAAAGGACAGGGGCTGCTATCATGTCAACTACTGTTGCATGCGTATACGCATTAGGCATATCATAACGCAAAGTACGCATTGCATTTCAGAATGCGTATACGCATACGCATACGCATACGCATTTGAATTTCATTACGCAATATTATTACGCATTCTGCCAAACGTTTGCATATTTTTGCGTAATGCGTATTGGGTCTGAAAAACAGCTGCATTTTCGAATAAACTTGAAAAAATTTAGTTCAAGTTGTTGTTTTTGTTGTTGTAACTCTTTGTCCTTTTGGACTAGGAGTAGCCAAATGCTATATATACTGTATACAGGAAGAGACAGAAGGTCCTGCAGCCTCCTTAACAACAAACCTTCCCATTTGCTGTCGGTGTGTGCAAGACAGCTAAGGTTTGGTCTAGTGTTGGAAAGTCCGGGGTTAAAAAATAAGTTCAGGTTCAAGTCAAGTCCAACATCGAAATTTCAGGTTCAAGTCCAGGTTCAAGTCCACCATCTAAAAAACCTGGACAATAGGTTCAGGTTCAGGTCCACTGATAATTTCAACAATTGTTAAAATTTTCCACTGATCGCAACTTTTTCTGAGCTATTTAAGCCTGTCTACTAGTAATGAAAGACGAAAACCACATTTTATGGGGCAGTAGTTTCGCTTTCTCGCATATTCAGTTTGAAAAATCGGTGTAAAAACAAGAAATCATGAAAATGTTGTGCAATCCAACCGAAAATTTGACAAATTTTGCCTAAATTTTCACTCAAATTTTGAACCTATTGAGTGAGTCCAGTAAAACGAAACAGGTTCAAGTCCGGCTGAAATAAAATAGGTTCAGGTTCAGGTTCAAGTCCACAGATTTCAGGTTAAAAACCTATTAATAAGTCCAGGTTCAAGTCGGACTTGCCAACAGTAGTTTGGTCCCCATGTATCTACTTGCCATTGCTGACTTTTGACCGCCATGGTTGGGCTTTGTGTCGACTACTACCCATCGCCTCGACAGGTTTCCAATCCACAAACACACCGCTTCCACGGGCGCTGGGGCCGCCGTGACACACGTGATAGCGTAAACTACCCATGGCCAAGACGCGACTTACGGCATTTTGTACTATTTTGAACAATACCTAAAAACCCAATCCCAATACCTGAGACCCCCAATACCCAATACCCAATACTTGCGTAGCTGAGCCAAAAATTGCATTTCAGTGAACAAGTACATTCCAGTGGTGTACACACGATTTCTTTCACAGGGATTAAAATTTCGAAGAGGCCTGGTTGACCATTGTCCAACCAGGGCGAGAAAATTTGAAAAATAGCCTTTAAGAAAGCATTTAGCCATTCTGGAGGGTAAAATAAGCAGAATTTAACAGTTTTAGTCCGTACATTATCTACTGTATGACAGTGTTTCTTATTTTCGGCCGATTTTTTCTTCTTACTCCACCAGAAAGGGCAGGGGTGTACCAGACCCGCACATCCTCTGGGTACCTTCTATATCACTAAAAATGACAAATTTCAACTGAATCACAAACGTTTATCTTAGATAAGAACAGAGAAATTAAATTAATTATGCAAAAACGGCTTTCTACACCTACTGTAATCATCGGTCAATCTTTGATTTTTCCAGGTCAGTTTTTCAGTTCAACAGCGATTTTTATAGTTCCTAATTAGTATTGGGTATTGGGGCATAAAAAACCCAATACCCAATACCAATACCTGAAAAACACCTGAACCTCCAATTCTGTCCTAACCCCTATCGTTGGTGGTTCCTTGGGTTAGACAGAGTAATGCCGAGGTCGGACGGTGGACGCTGCGAAGGTGCAGAAGAGGTGATTTCTGACCAAAAAGTTGGTTTTGGTAATTTTGTTGAAAGTTGAAATAAAACGTGTTGCCGAAGAGAAGGTGGTGAGAAAAGAAAATGGTGTAGGTCGACGCCCTCTCTGTTGAACAAGTCAGGCGGCAGAGAGCCGAGAAGGGTAGGCAAAAAGCATCAATTTCGCACTAAGTGTCTGCCAGAGAAAATGCGACAAGTTACCACACTACAGGCGGTCGACAGGATGAGACACTCACTGCAGGAAGCTTTTCTCTATCCTCGTAGTCGCTTTGGATTGGCTAGGCGGGCCCTGCTTGCTCTGTGAAACGACGTTCTCCAGACAAGTCTTTACTGCACAGCCGCTTACTAGCTTACCAATTCGAAAAACTAACTACCTAGTAGTAGTACTATGGTAGTACTGATACGTTGGAGAAAATTAATACAGAGAGCGACATTTTGAATCTTGATCACCCTATCTATCACCCGCCCCCGACCAATCATCTGCGCGCCTCCTCCTCGCTCCTCTGCTCTGATTGGGCCGCCTGGGAGGCCATGCGGATTTGCCTGCCATCTGCCAGCGAGCGGGTCCCGACACGAACACTCTAAGCTCCCTGCATGGCCGCTGCGCGCGAACACGGTAGAATGTGAATAGGGTTCTGCACATTATTATTATTATTATTATTATTATTATTATTATTATTATTATTATTATTATTATTATTATTATTATTATTATTATTATTATTATTATTATTATTATTATTATTATTATTATTATTATTATTATTATTATTATTATTATTATTATTATTATTATTATTATTATTATTATTATTATCATTATTATTATCATTATTATTATTATTATTATTATCATTATCATTATCATTATCATTATCATTATCATTATCATTATCATTATCATTATCATTATCATTATCATCATCGTCATCGTCATCGTCATCGTCATCGTCATCGTCATCGTCATCGTCATCGTCATCGTCATCGTCATCGTCATCGTCATCGTCATCGTCATCGTCATCGTCATCGTCATCGTCATCGTCATCGTCATCGTCATCGTCATCGTCATCGTCATCGTCATCGTCATCGTCATCGTCATCGTCATCGTCATCGTCATCGTCATCGTCATCGTCATCGTCATCGTCATCATCATCATCATCATCATCATCATCATCATCATCATCATCATCATCATCATCATCATCATCATCATCATCATCAGTGTTTATTATTATTTGTAGTATTTTATCACTACATAGACTCAGAAGTATAAATAATCGTGAATATTCATATTGACCTTAAATATTCATATTTATATAGGAGTCTCTGAATACTGCTGAGCCCAAAACTTCAGCAGTTCAAAAAATAAATAGCAAATGTTGACAAACGTGAACATACAGAACAGAGTGAAAGGCTCCTCCATTGCTGACAAGGACAGTGGTTTTGCTGTCTTTAGTTCAGCGCTTTCCATTTTATCACACGTTTCTGTGTCCCTTCTATGGGCAGCCTTCATATACTTCCGGGCCACATAGGCTACTCGATCCTAAAAGTTTTTCTTTCTTGCGAAGATCACAACACATTTGTTCATACATGTAACAAGGGGTCTGGGGTACTTTCACTCCCATTTTAGACGCGATAATTGCTAAAATTGCCTGTAACGCATTGTATTTCAGTGAGCCCGCCCAGGTTTCAGAAACTACAAAAAAACGATTTTTTAGCAATTTCCAGAACTCAATCCCAATTTTATTCTCTATTGCTAGTTCTTTGTTAAGCATAAATCCCACGGGCCTCAGGTCACAAACCATTCAACCCCTTCGGCAATAGCGGACCACCAAGCATGTCTGCGTTCCCTTACTTGAAACTTGATCCAAGCATTGTTGAATGCATTGATGTGCTTGGATTTCTTAGAAAACATGAAATAAAAATCTCCAGTAGACGGATGAGTAGTTGGCTTTACCACAGCTAATGTGCACTTTGACATGCTCATTAAAACATCTGGTTCATCATGAGCCATCACATACCCTCCCTGCATCAATTTTTCTACTATACTGTGTAGATTGGGGGCTTGCACTGGGCTGTGCACTTCAAGTGCGTTTACAAGCCTAAACATGAAATCATTTTTCGAAAACTGATTGAACGTGGCCTTGGTGACTTCTGGTGTCCAGCCTTGCAACAAATGTAGTTGTCCACTTTCCAGGCGCGACAACATGTCGTCTGTGTCTCTTATGTAAGCCTGATGTACAGTTGACAGATTTGCTAGGAGGAACTTAGAATACAAGGTTTTCAGTAGTATGAAACTGCAACAAAACAAGAAAGGCATCGGACTCCAGGATAGCTTCAGCATTGTCTTGGAAAAGAAATGTCTCAACAGTACTAAAGAGAGAACGGCCAACCATAAATCGGTTTGGAATGGTGCTAGCAAAGAGCCTATTTTTGATTTGTTGGTATGTCGCTTAGCTACAAAGTGTAAACTGGCTGACAAAACTGGATAACTCGGAGTGACGCAATCAAAATCAGAAGCTTGCACATAAAATAGGCCCGTAATCATGTCTATTGAGCCATTTGAGAAAGCAGTTAAAGCAGCAGTGGCAGGTTTCCAGCTTCCGTTATGACAAATGGAACCCAAACTTTTGTTTGAAGGAATCAGTTTGTAAGCGACATTCATGTAAGTCAGCACAGGTAGCAATAAATCGGGAATTATTCCATTTCCACGATGACCGCAAGAATTTGTTGTGAAATTTTGCAAAGCACATCTTCGTGCATAGTAAGAATAGGGAGCAGTTAATATGTGGAACATTTTGACTAGTACGGAGCAAGCCACGGATTGTAATGGATGGCTCTCATAATATGAAAACACTGTTTGCATCGTTAGTAATTCTATATCAATTCTATATTCAATCAAACTAAAACAGTTGGCAACTTGACACTTTATGTAGCAATGGAATGGTACCCTCAGTCTAAAAATGACAGAAAGGGGCTTCTGAAAACGCCTATTTTCTTAAGACGCAATTTCTGAGAAAATTCAGTTTGTCATAAGGCGACCTCCCCAAGTCGATCAGGGTCACAACATCACCGAGTTCACTTCACCGAGTTTGGTTGTGTGATTGATTGCTGCTCGATTGTACAGCGCTGATTGTGAAGTTGTAAAAGATGAATGATTTAGAAGAGTTGGAAAAGCAATGTGCAGCTCTGAGTGAGCCCCATCTATTTTCGAACGGTCGGTGTCACGTGAGATCGACCGATCATAGAACGTTTGCTGATGCTGTGAACAGTTGCACACATTTGCCCAATGGATATCTCACTACCACCTTGCCTGACATCGAATTGAAGAAGATTGTGCAGAGCCTATATGACGTGCAGGTATTGTCTTAGTATTGTCTGGTATTGTCTTAGTTTGTTTGGTATGGGATTTTCCGTTTGTTTATGTGTATGCACCTTCAAATGTGTATGATAATTTGTGTGTACACATTCAACAAAACAATGTGTATTTTTGTGTACATTTGTGTATGCGTATTGTACTGAAAATGCAAATTTGTCGGCATATTTTGAGCCAGAAATGCTAGGAAAATCAAATCTCGCAATGTATACTGCTTGAAACCTTGGATAGCTTTGCCTTGTAAGCGCCCTTGAAGTGCACCCCCCCCCCCAGTGCAAGCCTCCAATCTACGCAGTAGAGTAGAAAAATTGATGAAGGGAGACTATGTAATAGCTTATTATGATGAACGAGACGGTTTAATTAGCCTGTCAAAGTGCAAATTAGCTGTGGTAAAGCCAACTACACGTCTGCCTACTGAAGATTTCTATTTCTTGTTTTCTAAGAGATCCAAGCATATCAATACATTCAACAATGCTTGGATCAAGTTTCAAGTAAGGGAATGCAGTCATATGTTTGGTTGTCTGCTACTGCTGAAGGGATTGGGTGATTTGTGACCTGAGTGAGGCCCAGGGTTGTATATTTTTCCGAAAAAACCTCGGCCTGTTTTTTTCCAGTTATTTTCCGGTTTTTTTTTCGTTTTTTTTCCTAAATCGCGGAAAAAACTCCAGCCCAAGTCTGAGTATCCTAGACTGGTTTTATGATTCCTAACGCTTTCTAGCGCCTTCTTCAGTCTTTTCAGCCCAGAAATACACGTGTTACATAGATATGAATCACGAAACAGGCATGAAACAGTCCCTGACAGGCTTCATCAATAAACCCTATATGCAAATTTTCTTACAGCAGTTTGCATTTTTGTTTTATCATGCCAAATTTGGTCTTTTCTGTTGTTTTTTCTAACAGTTTTGAGTCAGTATGGCCTATTATACATCGTAAAAGTCCATTTTTGGTTAGAAAAATGACATAAATTAGCTATTTTTAGCTTGAGTTTTTTCCGCGATTTATGTTTTTTTCCGACCCTTAGGAAAAAAACCGTTTTTTTTCGAAAAAAAAACGGAAAAAACACCGGAAAAAACACACCTCACATCCCTGGTGAGGCCCATGGGATTTATGCTAACAAAGTACTAGAAATAGAGAATAAAATGCGGATACAGTTCTAGAAATTGCTCAAAAATCGATTTTTTACTAGTTTGTGAGTAAGATCGGTAAACCTAGGCGGGCTCACTGAAATACAATGCGCTTCAGGCTATTTTAGCAATTATCGCGTCTAAAATGAGAGTGAAAGTACCCCAGCCAGACTACCGTTGCTAAGTAAATTATAATTTTAATTTTAATTAAATTGTTTAGAAATTTACTAATACAAGTAAATCATTTGGTAAGTAAATTATAATTAAATTAAATTTCTATGAGAACAGGGAAAGTTAATTATAATTATAATTTGTAAATTATACTTACCAAAAATAATTTACTTAATTTACTTAAAATATACTTAATTTACTTACAGAAGCCTAGCTATTGCTGAACCTTTTGGCATTATGCAAGTGCTGCGTGAGCACCTGCTTTTCAGTATCTATACCTTTCAATGGCAAGGCATACTTACTGTACAATTTTCCGCCCACCCGCCCACCGCCTTTTGTCTTTGCGCTTGTTTCTCATAATCTCCCACAAAACAAACTACTCCAATTTATCCACCGAGCTAAGAGTGCTTATAGGTACTTTTCAGCCATTTTTGCTATGCGATAGCTTAGTCTCACAGGCATTGTCTTTTTCTGTTGTGGATGCAAGCAGAAACTGTCTGGAAAGCCACTAGAGATTGGGGCTTTCTTATTAAAATTCTGAAGAACTGTCATTATTACAATTGACAGACACGGGCTATCATTTCATTTCGGCTAGGGGTGATAAATTTTCAAAATCTGAGGGGCAGGCTGGAGGTGGTAGCGGCTGCTTATGAGGTGAGATGGTAAGCCAGCAAGTCCGATTTTTCGCTAGAATTAATCTTTTTTGGCTTTTTCCTTTAAGGTAGAAATAAGCTAGTCTGAGCTCATTTACACCTAACCTAAGCATACTTTTATCATAACATTCTTCCAAAAAATCCAAAAGGGGAACAGTAACCTGAGGAGCGGTAGGTAGGCCTGCGCCGGTAAACCCCTCAGCCCCTTTGTCCATGTCTGTTGTTAACTTAACCTGTGATACCCTCGTTTTGTTTTCATTCTAGATAACTGTTATGGCATCCTTGCTTTAGTTGGAAGCAAAGCTGCAGATGTTAGCCGCCAAAATCAGGCCTGTTTTAAATATACTTAATATACTTAATTTAATTAAATGTGGTAAGTAAATTATAATTAAATTAAATTAGTCTCAGATGTGGTAAGTAAATTTTAATTTAATTATATTTCTCTGGGCATGTGGTAAGTAAATTATAATTTAATTATATTTAAAATAAATTTACTTAGCAACAGTAAGCCAGACCCCTTGTTACATGCATGAACAAATATGTTATGATCTTCACAAGAAAGAAAATACTTTTAGGATCGAGTAGCATATGTGATGCGGAAGTATATGAAGGCTGTCTATAGAAGAGGCGCAGAAACGTGTGATAAAATGGAAAGCGCTGAACGAAAGACAGCAAAACCACTGTCCTTGTCAGCAATGGAGGAGCCTTTCACTCTGTTCTGCATCTTCACGTTTCTCAATATCTCCTATTTTTGTTTTGAACTGCTTAAATGTTGGGCTCAGCCATATACAGAAACATCTGTATAAATATGAATGTTCAAGATCAATATGAATATTCAGTGATTTGTGTTACTGATTTTATGTCATATTAAAATACTACAACAGTCAGGGAAATAACAACATATACAGTATGGTATCAGTGCACATATATGGAAACGGTACCATATATGGTACCACTTGAAGGTGTACCGGTACCATATATGTGTACTGGTACCGTATATATTGTTATTTCCCTGACTGTACAATGAGTGAGGTTGTTCAGTGTCGCATGATTTAGCTACTCAGCAATTTTATTTGTAAGTCAAGTTAGTTTTTGCATCACTTAACAGTGTACAGCCTTTTGCAACTTCAGGCATTCAATTCTTTGCCTGAAATATTTTAACTGTTGTAACAAAAAATAATGAAACAACAAGAGCACAAGAACTCACAAATTTGAATGTATTCTTTTGATGTTGATGTACCACCACACTGGGTTGAATTTATATACTGTATCTCCTGATCCGACAGCTGAAAACATCATTCGCTTTCTTCATTCACGACAGAATAATAGGAAGTAACATACTTTTTGCACCAGTTCTGCTGCCTCTGACACCAATCGCTTGTCAGTGTTGTCACCTTTCTGAAATACTGCGATTAATAATAATATACAGGGATGCCAAGCGTACCAGAATTTGATTTTAGTACTGTACCAGACTAAATCAAATTCAAAATGGCTAAGCCTCTACTATATCATATTCAATGACTAAATCTGCTATACCCACTAAAATCATACAATACCAGAATTCTACTAGTACTAAAATAAAAAAATGATTTTAGTATTATACCGTACCAAATCAAATCAGAATGAGCAGGTTCATACCATACCGTACCATATATAATTCAAACTATTAATTTGGCAGGCATCCCTGCTAATAAATAGAATGAAACTGTAATACAACTTACATTAATTCCGGAAAGAAATCTCTTTCCCACCATGACTCGTTTAGCTGCTTTGTAAGCTCTCTTTCTCTAAAGCTCATAATAATAATGACATCAAACGAATTCATAATGGAATGGAAGTTTACTTACATATGCAGCGGTCTCTAGACTGAAGACCGCGATAAGTGCCAGCAGGAGCAGGAAGGTTTTCATGATTGGAGATGGAAGTTGCAAAGTTGCACACACTAAACTGATACTGGCTTATGCAGACTATCCATTTTATACCAATTTCGTTTATAAAAAAACTGTAATCACGCTGTGACACACATCAATCAGGAACAGGGTGGTCCATTTAGGCGTAATACAGAAGCAAAAACTGCAGACAGACAATCTGACAGCTTATTGCATCAAACAACATACAATAGTTTCCGTAAGCTTTTTTGTTTTCGAATACCACAGTTGTGTTACAGATAATTTGGAATTACAATCATTTCATAGCTTTTATATATAATTCCTGACTTGGAGGGCGCCACTTTTTCTGTCAAACTCTCAATGACCTGTGCCTTATTGGAGGACGCATCTTACTTGGAATAGTTGGCTTATGTGTATTCAACAGGAATCAAATTTGTTTTAGTATCTCGTCAGACAGAATGAATATTCAAGCTGAAATTTGAATATGCCACTATTAACTGATCTTTAGTCATACATAATTTGTTGCTTGCGTCCCTTTTTCCTCAGGGTTTTGAATTGGGTTTTTCCTTGAAAGAAGAAATAGTAACACACGGAGAATAAGGAAAGCAAGTTGGTTGGTGCATCACATAGATAGATCGCATATGGGTAGAGCTAATCTGTGAATTCGTGTCCGAATCAGTCACAAAAACGATACAAACTGTTAGGAAACACTTTCAGCAACAAAACAGAAAGCTTCGACCAAGGTCTCCTCACCTCAAGGTCAAAATAGTCTTCAGGCTCAGCTGCTACTATGTCTCTCCCTCGAGCTAATAATGCCTATGAACCTGTGATGCCAATGATAAATGCCTAACATGCCAGATTCAGTGGCACTTTTATGGGCTGCATAGAAGGGAAAATGCCACTGGGCCCAAAACTGCATCTGTTCCAAAAACATATAGCCAATGCTGAACAGGATGAGAGTACAGAGCAGACCGAAGGGTTGCTGCAAAGCAGACAAGGACAGTGGTTTTACAGTTTTTCGTTCGGCACTTTCAATATTGTCACAGATTTCTGTATCCATTCTAAATGCTGCTTTCATGTACTTCTGCCGGACATAGGGCACTCGCTCCTGAAAAGACACTGAAAAGGATTTGAAGCACAAAATAGTAAAATTACTTACTTGGAAGTTTATCCAAGCTTTGTTGAATGCACTGCTATACTGGGATTGCTTAGAA
The DNA here is from genome assembly GCA_030248155.1 of Sabatieria punctata. Classification (NCBI taxonomy): domain Eukaryota; kingdom Metazoa; phylum Nematoda; class Chromadorea; order Araeolaimida; family Comesomatidae; genus Sabatieria; species Sabatieria punctata. Next base: position 40,694 of record JASANB010005050.1, on the reverse strand, counting down.
AATATGAAATGTCTATCAGCTGTCATAGCAGCTAAGTCAGCATTGGCTGGCTTAATCACAGCTAATCTACAGTTAGTGAAGCTTAAAAACATCTCCGGAAAAGAAGTAGCTGTCACATAGCCGCCTAGCATCAATTTGTCCACCTTCTTATAAAAATTTACTTCTTGTATTGGGCGATGCATCTCTAGTGCCTTGACAAGTCTGATCATAAATTGATTTGCTGAAAACTGTTTGAAGAGAGCAATGCTTATTTCTGGACGGTACTCTGCAACCAAACGCAGTTGTCCGCTTTCGAAGCCAGACAACATGTCTTCTGTGTCTCTTATGTAAGCCTGCTTTACAGTTGACAACTGCTTCAGCAGAAAGTTAGGGTACAAGCTCTCTAGTAACAGGCCAGTAGAACAAAACAAAAACGGCATAGGACTCCAGGATAACTGGTGCTTTGTGGTGATCTTGCAAAAGAAATGCTTCACCAATACTACTCCAAGGACAGCCAGCCATAAATCAGTCTGGAAGGGAACCAGTAGAGATCCAATTACTGATTTGTCTGAGTAGCGTCTAGTCATAAACTGCAGACTACGCTGATAAACTGGGTAACTAACTGTGGCGCAATCAAAATCGGTACTTTGGAAAAGGACAGGGGCTGCTATCATGTCAACAGAGCCATTTGATAAGCTAGTTAACGCAGCAGTTGGGGGATTCCAGCTTCCGTTTTGACATGAGGAAGTAAAGTCGCGATAATTTGCAGGAATGAGCTCGTAAGGTACATTCAGGTAAGTTAGCACCGGTAGGAGTAAATCGGGAAGTATACCACTTCCAGTGCTGCCACAAAAATTGTTGCTGAAATTTAGTAGTGCACAAGCTCGCAAGTGTTTGTGCTGATCAGCCGTTAGAATACGGAACATTTTACAAAGAGAAACAAGCTGGGTGAGATGGCACACTGGAGGGGTTCAGTCACTGTTTGGTTTGGCAACACCATTTCCATAAATTCTGCTGCTTGTTTAATCGGATTGGACAACTGATCCTTCTAAGCAAACATAGTGGTTGCATCACGAGTGTCCAACAAGAATCAATTTTCTTCAGGTATGTCAAGCCCAGCAGTTGCCAGCAATCGAAACGCAACAACACTACCTATTAACCTGATTTTTCAATTGAAAGTTAGGTTAGAGAAGGTAAAGGTAGAAGGTTCTCAGTAATGTAGTAATTTCTAGGCATCAGCAAACTGTGGCTTAGTTGTTATGCGATCTTCGAAAAGATATCTTTCTTCCTAAGAACTGCACCAGTGCAAACAAAAGATTTTTCCGTTCAGCTCTCCCGAACGGAAAATTTTGCACAGTCGCTGCGGCCAAAAACCTGACAGTTTTAACAGTAAATTTGTCAGCCACTACAGTTTCTACAAAAGAAACTCTAGACCAATCTACAGAACCATTCTGGTGAGCTGAACGGAAAAAATGTTTGTCTCTACCTGCGCTGATATAACTTATCTTGAATGCAAAAGAGTATTTGGCCTGCACTGAAATATAACACCGAATGTTTTCATTTCACTAGAAGCCTTGGTTATGACAAAACAAAGTAGAGAGCAACCTTGCATTGATAAAACACAGCGGCAAAGCAACGCGTACACAAATGCAATGCTGTAGCAGCAAGTAGCGCCTTTTACTCAGTAAACGGGCTCGAAGTAGCTGAAGCCTTGCAAAGGCAGCGCCTCAAATCCTGGCAGCTGACCGTTGGACATGTAGAGTCTGCACTTCTGTTCCTGTTCATTGATGCTGTAACTGTGACAGAGGTAGGTACGAGTGCAGTGGAGCGCACAGGCCTGACTGTTCGGGGTCCCAAGCCTCTCTCCACCCAACTGAATGCTGCTCTGCCCCACCAGGTTGTGTCCCAACTTCCGAAACGTTCGGAAGATCGGTTCATCTGTAACAGTTTTCCTCTCTACTATGGCTGTGGTGAATGAGACACTAAACCTTTGATGCACTTGTTTGAGAATAAATTTGATACATGCATTACACTCGAGAAGGACTGACGTTTTGATAGGTATCAAATCAAAATGACTGTCTGTGTTTGCAGAAAAAGAGGATTACTATATTGACAGAGGTATGACGCTGCATTCTCTCCACCGTCACCGATTCCTCCAGCCCTGATGTAGCCATGTACCTGATCCTGACCGTGAGCATCGTTTGGTTCGTCTGCCCTCCAGAACACCATTGGAGCCAAGAACGGTGCCTTACCTGGGGCTACCCATGCCCATCCGGAGCCAACACCCAGTGGCAATACTTGCTTTAAACCAATCCATGCTGCTTGATTTTCAAACTGAAAATACTGTTGGCTATACGAAAAGTAATTTAATTAGCTTTTATCCTGCTTATCTAAAATATAAATATCGATTTTTCAACTTGCCTCCTTCAACTTGGAAAACAACAATTCACTTACCGTTCCATCTTCAAATTTCTCTACCAATGCATCGAAAACTGGTCTATCAACAACGTGTGCCAAATGACCATTTGGTAGTAAATCACACGCGGTGTCAGCCTGTTCCCAAGTTTTCAGTTCAGCCCCGCTGTGTACGAAGCAAGAAGATCCAATGAAAACTGAGTTTCGAGTAGAAGCACACCATTTGCGCAGTTCTAAATGGATTCTTGTTTATTCAAGTATTCCTTTGGTAATCTGCAATACCACACACGTTTACCTGATGTAGTGGATACTGGGACCCTGCTGAGAAAGGTTAGTATAATTACGGTCCATCTGCACGACATTATGTACTGCGAATATATGAGCTCTCCGATTTGAAACGGTTGCTTAGGCACAGCCATAAACAGTAAGTCGTGCAGCAGGCAATCAATCGGCTAATTGGATATATAACCCATAAATTATACTGGTATCATACAGATAGATATGGTAACATAAACCATCTATTATGATACAGCTGAACTTTAAATGGTGCAATTTATGGCACCGATCCCTTGTTGGTTCCATCTTCAACCTACTGCTGTAATGGCAATACCACTACTACTGTTGAAAAGTCGGGGTAAAAATATAGGTTCAGGTTAAAGGCAAGTCCAACATCGAAATTTCATGTTCAAGTCCATCTTTTAAAAAACCTGGACAATAGGTCTACGGATATTTCCAAAAACTGTAGAAATTTTGCACAGCTTGCAACTTTTCTGAACTATAAGCCTTTCTACTAGTAGAGATGGGAACAGAAATTAATTCACGTGCCCCTCCCTATCTACTGGTATAAACAAGGCAGTATTCTTTCGTTTCCTGACATTTTCAGTTTGAAAAATAGGTACAAATACGTAAAAAATCACGTTTTCTCAGCTGTGACTGATATCCGGCATATCCGGCAGGTAATATCCGGATCCGGTACCGGATCATATGTTATGTGATCTTCGAAAAGATATCTTTCTTCGTAAGAACTGCACCAGTGCAAACAAAAGATTTTTTCCGTTCAGCTCTCCGGAACGGAAAATTTTGCACAGTCGCTGCGGCCAACAACCTGACAGTTTTTACAGTAAATTTGTCAGCCACTATAGGCCATTCACAATCCACTCGGTTTCTGCTTTGTTAAAAAATTTTCGATTCTCTTAGATCCGTTCGTTTCTAGTACTGTTGCTAAGTAAATTATAATTATAATTTTAATTATATTTTTTAGAAATTTACTAATACAAGTAAATTATTTGGTAAGTAAATTATAATTAAATTAAATTTCTACGAAAACAGGTAAAGTTAATTATAATTATAATTTGTAAATTATACTTACCAAAAATAATTTACTTAATTTACTTAAAATATACTTAATTTACTTACACAAGCGTACCTATTGCTGAACTTTTTTGGCAGCATGCAAATGCTGCATGAGTGTCTGCTTTCGGTATCTGTACCTTTCAATGGCAAGCCATACTTACAGTACAATTTTCCGCCCGCCCGCCCGCACCACCTTTCGTCTTTGCGCTTGTTTCTCTAAATCTCCCCCCCCCCCCCACAAAACAAACTACTCCAATTTATCCGCCGAGCTAAGAGTGGATATTATGTACTTTTCAGCCAGTTTTGCTATGCATATATTCAGTCTCACAGGCATTGTATGTTTTATGATGCAAGCAGAAACTGACTGGAAAGCCTCTTGAGATTGAGGTTCAAATTCTGACGAACTGTCATTGTTACTGTTGACAGACATGGGCTATCATATCGGCTGAGGGGTGATTCTGAGGTGGCTGGCTGGAGGGTGTTGCGGCGGCTGCTGTGGAGTTGAGAGAATGGTGGTAAGCCAAAAAGTCGCTAGAATTAAGGTTTTTTGGCATATTTTTCGTTTAAATAGGTTGAAAGAAGCTAGTCTGAGCTCATTCATACTTAACCTAGGCATACTTTTATCATAATATTCTTACAAAAGATCCTGAAAGGGGTAGCGGAGCGGTAGCCTGAGGGGCGGTAGGGTAAACCCCCTCGCCCTCAGCTCCCTTTGTCCATGTCTGTCGTTGACTTAACCTGTGACACCCACGTTTGGTTTTCAATTCTAGATAACTGTTATAGCATCCTTGCTTAGTTGGAAGCAAAGCTGAAAGTGTTAGCCGCTAAAATCAGGCCTATCTTAAAAATACTTAATGTACTTAATTTAATTAAATGTGGTAAGTAAATTATAATTAAATTAAATTTCTCTCAGATGTGGTAAGTAAATTTTAATTTAATTATATTTCTCTGGGCATGTGGTAAGTAAATTATAATTTAATTATATTTCAAATAAATTTACTTAGCAACAGTAGTTTCTAGCTACCGTACTCGACATAGTCTTTGGTTTTTCAACACGAAAACATCTATCTATATACTACGGTAGCCAATTTTTAGAGAAGGAATGGAAGTGGCGTAGCGGCGCTGCTGTTTTTCGCTAAAGAGTGGAAATTGTGGGACACTATCCCTGCACATTAGCGAAAACCTAACTGATTAATCTGAGGCTAAGATAGATCCTAAAAGTACGTCTAAGTTCATCCTAAGCCTAATCCCCAATCAATGTCGAAGCCTAACACTTGATCACAGTGCTGAACAGAAGCTGGTACTTCCAAATTGGTGGGGGGTAGTGTCGATGTATCAAAATCGGAGCATCAGTGCGTCATGCATAAGTGAAATGCACGCTGCTTCCCTCGCAATTCTGCAGCGAAACCTAGCTTAGTCTGTACAGGGTACACAGTTTCTACAAAAGAAACTCTAGACCAATCTACAGAACCATTCTGGTGAGCTGAACGGAAAAAATGTTTGTCTCTACCTGCGCTGATATAACTTATCTTGAATGCAAAAGAGTATTTGGCCTGCACTGAAATATAACACCGAATGTTTTCATTTCACTAGAAACCTTGGTTATAGGGATGGGCACGTAAATTAATTTTCGTAACGCGTAACGTAAATTAAGCGCCGATTTTTAATTTACGTTACGCTTAACAATTACAGTAATTAAAAAAATCCGGATACGGAAATTAAAATTTAGCAATACGTAAATTAATTTCCGTACGTGAATTAATTTACGTTCCTAGCGCAAAACAGATTTTTCTGTGGAATCCTGAGACCCCCGCATTGTTTTGTTATAATATTATAGACATATTTTTGGTAACTACTAAATCTTAAATGCGACTTTTAAGGCTAATTTTTCGAAAATTTTTCGCCCTTGTCGCACAGAGCCCAATCCTACTCTTCGAACTGCTAAACCGGTTAATTTCGGTCAATTTTGCGGTCGGAATATCCTTAGAAACGTTTTTGAAGGCTTGAATTTGACAATATGTTATTTTCCCTGTATAAGAAAATAGGCAGAAAAGCCAGGCAACTAAAAATTCATGTGTAGGTGTTGCACTACTGTTGGAAAGTTCGTGGTTGAAAAATAGGTTCAAGTTCAGGTCAAAGCCAACATCGAAATTTCAGGTTCAAATCCATCTTCTAAAAAATCTGGACAATAGGTTCAGGTTCAAGTCCACTGATATCTCCAAAAACTGTAGAAATTTTGCGCTGCTTGCAACTTTTCTGAACTATAAGCCTATTCTATTGGCGGTGAAAAACATAGATCAGACTTTACAGGGCAGTGCGTACTTTCGTTTTCTGAAATTTTGAGTTTGAAAATAGGTATAAAAACATGAAATCTTTTAAATTTTATGCAATCCAACCGAAAATTATATATAGTTTGCCTAAAAATTGCACTCGAAATTTGAACCTATTGAGAAAGTCGAATAAAACGGAACAGGTTCAACTCCGGCTGAAATAAAATAGGTTGAGGTTCAGATTAAAGTCCACAAATTTCAGGTTAAACCTATTAATAGATCCAGGTTCAGTCGGACTTGCCAACAGTATGCTGTAGATTTAAAATGCATTCTTTCAGAGAAGTGAAGTTACATGGTTTTCTTCACTACTAATCTTATCACATATGTAAGTACTGTCATACAAAGCAAGCAAACCGTCAATGTGCGGTAGGTAGACTACAGTCTGTAGTACGTACGTAGTTGGCTAGTTTCTGCGCAGTTATTTAAACCCTCAGCAGCTACAGTAATTCAGCCAAAATCATACCCACATTTCTTTCCTTCCTTTTGGTGTGAAGTTAGATTTCAAAAATACGAATGCTATTTCAATCGAACAAACACAGAATTAAAATTTGCATTTCATACACTTCATTTTTATGATTTTTTGATTTTTCGATTGCTACTACCTACTAGCGATTTTTGAAGAAAAACGAAAATTAATTTACGTATGACTGGAATCTTAGTCGTTACGACGTTACGGAAATTAATTTACGTAACGCGTTACAGCAAGAAATTAGCCGTTTTAATTTCCATAACACGTTACGAACACGGAAATTAAAATCTGGTAAAACAGAAATAACACGTACGTAAATTACCGTTGCCCATCCCTACTTGGTTATGACAAAACAAAGTAGAGAGCAACCTTGCATTGATAAAACACAGCGGCAAAGCAACGCGCACAAAAATCCAATGCTGTAGCAGCAAGTAGCGCCTTTTACTCAGTAAACGGGCTCGAAGTAGCTGAAGCCTTGCAAAGGCAGCGCCTCAAATGCAGGCAGCTGACCGTTGGACATGTAGAGTCTGCACTTCTGTTCCTGTTCATTGATGCTGTAACTGTGACAGAGGTAGGTGCGAGTGCACTGGAGCGCACAGGCCTAACTGTTCGGGGTCCCAAGCCTCTCTCCACCCAACTGAATGCTGCTCTGCCCCACCAGGTTGTCTCCCAGCTTCCGAAACGTTCGGAAGATCGGTTCATCTGTAACAGTTTTCCTCTCTACTATGGCTGTGGTGAATGAGGCACTAAACCTTTGATGCACTTGTTTGAGAATAAATTCGATACATGCATTACACTCGAGAAGGATCGACGTTTTGATAGGTATCAAATCAAAATGACTGTCTGTGTTTGCAGAAAAAGAGGATTACTATATTGACAGAGGTATGGCGCTGCATTGTCTCCACCGTCACCGATTCCTCCAGCCCTGATGTAGCCATGTACCTGATCCTGACCGTGAGCATCGTTTGGTTCGTCTGCCCTCCAGAACACCATTGGAGCCAAGAACGGTGCTTTACCTGGGGCTACCCATGCCCATCCGGAGCCAACACCCAGTGGCAATACTTGCTTTAGACCAATCCATGCTGCTCCATCCTCAAACTGAAAATACTGTTGGCTATACGAAAAGTAATTTAATTAGCTTTTATTCTGCTTATCTAAAATATAAACATCGATTTTTCAACTTGCCTCCTTCAACTTGAAAAACAACAATTCACTTACCGTTCCATCTTCAAATTTCTCTACCAATGCATCGAACACTGGTCTATCAACAACATGTGCCAAATGACCATTTGGTAGTAAATCACAAGCGGTGTCAGCCTGTTCCCAAGTTTTCAGTTCAGCCCCGCTGTGTACGAAGCAAGAAGATCCAATGAAAACTGAGTTTTGAGTAGAAGCACACCATTTGCGCAGTTCTAAATGGATTCTTGTTTAGTCACGTATTCCTTTGGCAATCTCCAATACCATACACGTTTACCTGATGTAGTGGATACTGGGACCCTGCTGAGAAAGGTTAGTATAATTACGGTCCATCTGCACGACATTGTGTACTACGAATATTTGAGCTCTCCGATTTGAAACGGTTGCTTAGGCACAGCCATAAACAGTAAGTCGTGCAGCAGGCAATCAATCGGCTAATTGGATATATAACCCATAAATTATACTGGTATCATACAGATAGATATGGTAATATAAACCATCTATTATGATACAGCTGAACTTTAAATGGTACAATTTATGGCACCGATTCCTTGTTGGTTCCATCTTCAACCTACTGCTGTAATGGCAATACCACTACTACTGTTGGAAAGTCCGGGGTAAAAAAATAGGTTCAGGTTAAAGGCAAGTCCAACATCGAAATTTCATGTTCAAGTCCATCTTTTATAAAACCTGGACGATAGGTCCACAGATATTTCCAAAAACTGTAGAAATTTTGCGCAGCTTGCAACTTTCTGAACTATAAGCCTTTCTACTGGTAGAGATGGGAACGGAAATTAATTCACGTGCCCCTCCCTATCTATAAACAAGGCAGTGTTCTTTCGTTTCCTGACATTTTCAGTTTGAAAAATAGGTGTGAAACGTGAAATCATTAAAATTTTGGGAAATCCAACCGAAAATTTTACCAATTTTTCCTAAAAAATTACACTCAAAATTTGAACCTATTAGTAAGTCCAGTAAAACGGAACAGGTTCAAGTTCAAGAACATTTTTATGACAGAAACACGTTGGATTGGATGAGGTGGCGACTGGTGAAGGCGGTCCACTTGCAGACACTGTTTACTTTGGCTGCTATAATTCTGTCTATTCTGTCCATCAGGTAATTTAATTGGATTGGCCGTTCTTAGATAGATAGATAGATAGATTTTATTTGACAGAAAAAACACAAAGAATGAACTGTTAGAATAACCAGCATACTGTAGCATGCCGCTAGATGACAGGAGGGCTGGGCCGATCGACCGGCTCAAGGGCCCTCCCCCTCAAAAAACTTGATAGATCAACTGCGGCCAATTTAGTACGAAAGTTTTGGAGTGATGAAGCATTTACAACGTCTCTAGGTAAGTTGTTCCAAATTGGAACAACTCGACTCGCGAAGAAGTTTTTGCGCAGTTCTAGACGAAGTTCTTCCAAGCAAACATGTTGGTTTGACCACAAGCATCCTCCATCAGTAGTCAATCTTGTTTGCGCATGCATATCTACCCGACCAAAAGCTATTTCAGTTGTTTATGTGTGTTCTGTCTTGACGAAAGAAAGCAAACAAATTGAAATTTCCATGACATGTTTCGTGGGTGAAACGGAACGAAAATCTGAACTATCCAACAAAACAGGCCATGAATCATATCCAGCGAGCCGTTTGTTAAGTGGGTTAATGGATCAGTATAGCTTTCCAGCTTCCATTGTGACAGGATGCGCAAAAACTTTTGAAGCTTCCAGAAACAAGCTGGTAAGGAACGTCGTCGTCGCTCATCGAACCAGCTGTTGTTTTTCATCGCTTCCTCAGCATCGCCAAGCTGTGTGGACAGTAGCACATGGTATAATGGCATAAGGTGCTTATGTAGACCCATAGTTTCACATTATATCGGCTAGAATATCGGAAGTTTAAGGCTTCTTAATTACGGTGGCTTGACACAGAACAGTAACCGCTTGAACTTTGACACTTCGCCTAATGCAAATATTTTCATAATATCTCACTTTTCAATTATGCTGGCCCACCTGTTCGTGTTCACAGTTGTAATAGTACACAAGCTTCCACGTCGGTCCAATTTTGCTAACGTCGTATGGTTTGATTGCTGTCCATGGCATGTAGTGTACGTGTCAGCTGAACTTCTAAACGCGCTGATTCACTCCTCACTCAATTCTATTTATTGGCTCAGTTTTTGTGCAGTTCTTTCCATCCCTCCAACAAGCCACAGTCGTGTCACAGAAGAAGTCATTTTATCACAGTAAAAGTACCTTGAAGAAAATTGAGGAAAGACCAATCACATTTAGGCTAAAACAGAAGGAAACAAGAGACAAGTGAAGAGAAGGACATTTTGCACTTTTGCACAGTCACTCTCGTTTGGCAGTAGCAGCAGAGGTCCTTAACAGACAAAAAACCATATTTGAATGTCAGATTTTCACCTTATCCATTCCTACCTTTGGTGTGTCTGAATTGTGTCAAATCAATGCATGCATTGCCCACCATATGCTGATACAAATTCTTCACTGAATTACATTTCGGTACACTGCAGCAACACAAAAACGTACTCTTCTTATTGGTCAGCCGCTCACAGTAGTTGTGTTGGCTGCAAACGTCTCTCTCTACAACGCATCCATTATCTTCAATCAGAATGTAGCCATTTGACTTCTGTTCGATCAGCGCATAGCAGAGATTTACATTCAAATCGCAGGTGACCAAACTGTCTTCTTGCTTGTTGAAACACTGAATCTGTTCGTACTGATACTGAATTCTCCTGAGATCTTGTCTCAGACTGTCACCACTGTTGCATCCATCAAATCGGCAACAGCAAATCCACTGATTCCAGGCAATACCAGCACACCTTGACTTTACATTCCTACAGATCGTTCCGTTCCTATCACATCCTGACTGCTTGACATGTATACTGGGACTGTTGTTGGTAAACTTCAAGATTGAGTAGCAGTCATGAGCGCATTCACCAAAATCACCTCGGCATGAGATTTGAGGCAAATAGTACTTTCGCAGCCAGGATTCGACGTTCAACGGGCTGTTGCACATGTCAGTTCGACAGCAGCAGACCCAACTGGAAAGGCGGTGCACCGGGTGGTTCGGCTTCAGTTGACAGAAAACAGACTCAGCATGACGACTGTGTGCGCAGAGCCAATGACCATCTTTGGAGTCACAGCCGTACTCACTGCTGTCGCCTCTTATGAAACACCAGGAGGGCTGGCCGAGGAGACTTTCTCCTGTATGTCGTACGCAGAATTCATATTCTTTGTGCAGACACCGCCGGTCCTCCCACTTGCCGTCCTTCAGCCATCGTTTCTTCAGCAAGGCCAAGTTGTTGCACAAGTTGTGTGCACAGCAGCATGTGTCGTAATCGCATAAGGTGCTGAGGAAGCCCCACAGCTTCTGATTGCAGTGAGCAGAAGTCACAGGCTTGTTTGTTACCATGGCCCAAAACATAACAGTAACCAGTTGAACTTTTGCACTTGGCGTACTGTCCTGAGCTGTTCGAGAGACACATTAGCTCTGCTGCGTAGCCAGTGACAAACAGCACAAACATAAGCAACAAACTCATTGCAAGAATAGAAAAGCAGTGAAATGCAAATATGTTCATAACTTCATAGCATCTCTGCTCATTTGTGCAAGTTGTTGTTGCCCCTACAGCATACGCTAACATGCAAAGCATTCAGCTATCGTGTCATTTTCTAAGCCCGTTTAAAGAGAATTAATCACAGGTAATGTACAGGTAGTGTAGGTTAAATGAATCTCTGGAAATGCAGTTGCTGTCACATAGCCGCCTTCAATCAATTTTTCTAATGTTATTAGCAAAGTCCACAGCCTTTACAGAATTTCAGTTTTCTGCAACATCTGTGATGCTGAAGCACTGGATTCGCTATGAGTTTTGTGCACAGTGTCAATGGAATACAACTGGGTCCAACAGTGTACATGTTCCAAGAAGAAATAACAAACACTGACCAACAGAAGAATGCAGAAAAGAGCAAGAGCTTCCTCCATTGCAGATATGGACAGTGGTTTGATGGCGCCCTGTTGAGCAGTTTCCAATGTATTGCAAAATTCTACATCCATTCTATATGCAGCTTTCCGATATTTCCGGTCAATATACTCTACTCGCTCCTGATAAACAGTGTTAACGTTTGGAAGCGTATAATAGCCTAGCTTTACCTGGAATTTGATCCAAGCTTTGTTGAATGCACTGGTATACTTTGACTTCTTGGAAAACATGAAGTACCTGTCAGTAGTAGACAAGACTAAGGTTGGTTTAATCACGGCCAGTCTACAATGGGTCATGTCTGTCAAGACATCGGGGTGGTCAATTGCACTCACATAACCTCCAGTGATTAATTTTTCTATCATAGACTTCCTGTTCAACTCCTGTAGAGGAGGATGATTCTGTAAGGTCCTTACAAGTCTATGCATGAAGAAATTGTGTCCCGAAAACTGTTGTAACAAAGCAATACTCATTCCTGGTGGCCAAAACTGCAGTAAACGCAACTCTCCACTCTCCAAACGAGACAACATGTCTTCTGTGTCTCTTATGTAAACCTGCTTTACAGCTGACAGTCTGGCCAAGAGGAAGTTAGGGTACAAGTTTTCTAGTAATATAAAACTAAAACAGAACAAGAATGGCACGGGACTCCAGGATAGCTGTAGCTTTGCTGTGATCTTGCAAAACAGATACCTAAACAGAACTAAACAAGCAACACCGAGCCATAAATAGGCGTGGAACGGTGCCCTTAAAGAGCCAAATATTGATTTATCTGTGTACCGTCTGGCTATGAATTGTAGAGTAGACCGAAATACTGGATAACTGGGTGAAACGCAACTAAAATCTGAACTATCCAACAACACAGGCCATGCAATCATATCTAGTGAGCCGTTTGATAATTGCAATAATGCATCGGTTGGTGGATTCCAGCTTCCATTGCGACACGATGCGCTAAAACTTTTGAAACTTCTAGAAACAAGCTGGTAAGGTACATTTAGGCTAGTTAGTACAGGCAACAGTAAATCAGGAATTATTCCATTTCCTAGATGACCACAGGAATTGTGTGTGAAGTTGTGCAAGGCACAACTACGAAAGTAGATATCGCGTCTGGCAGATAGAATACGAAACATGTTGCTGAAGGCGCTTGAAAGCTGCATTGCTTAGCGAAAATGCAGCTTCCATTTACATATATTCATAGTAACCTAATATCTGTTCAATCCATTTGGCATGACAAGGGCTCAATAAACGTTTGTTTATTCTGTTATGCTTCCATTCAATCTTTCATGACACCTCTAATGTCTAACAGGCTTCTAATGGAGACAAAACATTCATGACATCAGTTTACTAGAATTCTTCTGAAATCACTTGGCGCAATATACCTTTCACGAAAGTGAAATGCCGATAACTTTCTTATTAAGGTACTCTACTTACTTCCTGAGATATTGGCTCTCAAAGTCAAAACAGTGATTTTGGCAGTGAACAAGAGGGATTTTTTTATTATTCTGCACTTCGTAATAAAAAGGATTCCTGCTACTGCTAAGGGCTATTGGAGGCTATAATGGTGACACAGAAACTCGGTTTACTTCAACACTAAATAAAGTATCATTAGCACCAGAAGCCAGAAGTAGGAATCTGCATTATTATGAAATGCAACCAAATCGCTCTCGTTCTTTGCCAAAATCTGTTTCGACTTAGAGGGCAAATATCTCAAAAACTAAACTGTGAATCTCAATAAAAATTGCACCAATCTTTGAAGAATTTATCAATCTTTCATTCAAAAAAGGATTCATTCAAATCGGTTGAGAACTTGAGATTCATGATTGCAAAAGTAAAAATCTGGCGGGTTGTTCTTTATCACTCTTGTTCATTGCCAAAATCTCTGTTTTGAATTTGAGAACAAATATGTCAGGAACCAAGCAGGCTATCTTAATATACGTTACATCAGTCTTTCTAGAATTTTTTTATCTCTTATTTAAAAAAGGATTCATTAAAATCTGTTGAGATTTGCGGTTGCTACAGCAATAAATCTGCTGGGTTGTTTTTTGGTGGACCCTGTTTATGTACAGAACAGTTTTTAGATGCATAGTAGGAATACGCCCACACCATAAGGAGTAGGTTTGTTGGAATGGGTGAACGTCCATTCATTGGTTCGGTTCTTCTAACGCTGTCACAAAACTTCGTTTTATTGTCTATCAAAACCTATTTACATAGTTATTGCGTAGTTATGTGCTATATATTCTCCAAAGTATATGAGTGAACGAAAGCATTCAAGTGTTCATAAAAGAAATAGCAAATGCTAAAAAGAGTAAGAATACGAAAAAGTGCAAAAGGTTCATTCATAGCAGACAAAGACAACGGTTTTGTTGCTTTTCCTTCAGCTCTTTCCTGTTTATCACAACTCTCCACATCCTTTCTGTGAGCAGCTTTCAGATACTTCTCCCCTATATAAGATACTCGATCCTAAACAGATTTAATTAAGGATTTCTAAAGGTATGGCAGATTACGCAGATACTTGGAATTTAATCCAAGCTTTGTTGAATGCACTGATGTACTTGGATTTCTTGGAAAACATGAAATATGAATCACCGGTAGATACACGATTAGTCGCCTTAACTACAGCTAGTGAGCAATTGGAGAGGTTTGTTAATGTGTCTGGTGATTCACTAGCTGTCACATACCCACCCAGCATCAGTTTTTCCACTATAACAAGTGTGTTTCGTTCCTGTACCGGCCCATGCACCTCTAGCGCCCTTGCAAGTCTGAACATGAAGGCATTTCCAGAAAACTGCTGAAAAACAGCAACGGTTATTTCCGGTGGCCATTTTTGCATCAAACGCAATTGTCCACTTTCTAATCGGGACAACATGTCTTCGGTATCTCTTACGTAAGGCTGCTTTACAGCTGACAGTCGAGCTAAGAGAAACTTTGGGTACAAGGCTTTAAGTAATAAAAAGGTACAACAAAACAGAAAGGGCATTGGACTCCAGGATATTTGCAGTCTTCTGTTGATCCTGTGGAAGAAGTGTCTCAGCAGTATGACACAGAGTACAGCCAGCCAGAGATCACCCTGGAAGGGCTCTAGCAAAGATCCTATTTTTGATTTGTTTGTATAACGTCTGGCAACAAACTTGAGATCAGCCTGGCTTACTGGATAACTCGGTAACACACAATCAAAGTCGGAACTCTGCAACAAGACACGATAGGCAATCATATCCAGGGAGCCGTTTGACAAGTTGTTTAGATCTTCAGATAAAGGATTCCAGCTTCCATTATGGCATGAAGAACTGACACTACCGTACTGTGTGGGAATAAGCTGATAGGGTACATTCATATAAGCTAAAACAGGTAAGAGCAGGTCTGGAATGATTCCATTTCCCTTATGACCACAGGAATTGTTTGTGAAGTTTTTAAGGCACATGCTCTGAAGAGGATATTGTGGTTACTAGTGGTTAGGATGCGGAACATTATGAGCAGAGAGGAGCAACTGCAGTCATATAAAATTGTTTAAACAGGCTGACACTGTTTGCTCTGGTGGTAACTAAATGCTACCTGTTCATTGGTTTCTGCAGGTCATCATTCCAATCCAAATCCAATAACCACATAGAAAAGACTATGTACACCCAAAACTTTAATTGTTGCCGAAATTCACTTACTGAAGTCATTATTCGTTTACCTGAAGTCAATGACATCTGTTTTCTAGAACTCGCTATTCACTTACTGAAGTCATTATTCGTTTACCTGAAGTCGATGACATCTGTTTTCCAGAACTCGCTATTCACTTACTGAAGTCATCATTCATTTACCTGAAGTCGATGTCATCTGTTTACCTGAACTCGCTATTCACTTACTGCAGGTCATCATTCCAATCCAAATCCAATAACCACATCGAAAAGACTATGTATACCCAAAACTTTAATCGTTGCCGAAATTCACTTACTGAAGTCATTATTCGTTTACCTGAAGTCAATGACATCTGTTTTCTAGAACTCGCTATTCACTTACTGAAGTCATTATTCGTTTACCTGAAGTCGATGACATCTGTTTTCCAGAACTCGCTATTCACTTACTGAAGTCATCATTCATTTACCTGAAGTCGATGTCATCTGTTTACCTGAACTCGCTATTCACTTACTGAAGCAGTTATTCATTTACCTGAAGTTGAAGACATCTGTTTACTGGAACTCACTATTCACTCACTGAAACCATCATTCATTTACCTGAAGTTGATGACATCTGTTTACTGGAACTCGCTATTCACTTACTGAAGCCATCATTCATTTATCTGAAGTCAATGTCATCTGTTTACCTGAACTCGCTATTCACTTACTGAAGCAGTTATTCGTTTACCTGAAGTCAATGACATCTGTTTACTGGAACTCACTATTCACTTACTGAAGCCATCATTCATTTACCTGAAGTTGATGACATCTGTTTACTTGAACTCGCTATTCACTTACTGAAGCCATCATTCGTTTACCTGAAGTCAATGACATCTGTTTACTGGAACTCACTATACACTTACTGAAGCCATCATTCATTTACCTGAAGTCGATGTCATCTGTTTACTGGAACTCACTATTCACTTACTGAAGCCATCATTCGTTTACCTGAAGTCGATGACATCTGTTTACTGGAACTCACTATTCACTTACTGAAGTCATCATTCATTTACCTGAAGTCGATGCCATCTGTTTACCTGAACTCGCTATTCACTTACTGAAGCAGTTATTCGTTTACCTGAGGTCGATGACATCTGTTTACTAGAACTCACTATTCACTTACTGAAGCCATCATTCGTTTACCTGAAGTTGATGACATCTGTTTACTGGAACTCACTATTCACTTACTGAAGCAGTTATTCGTTTACCTGAAGTTGATGACACCTGTTTACTAGAACTCGCTATTCACTTACAGAAGCCATTATTTGTTTACCTGAAGTTGATGACATCTGTTTACTGGAACTCACTATTCACTCACTGAAGCCATCATTTGTATATCTGAAGTCGATGACATCTGTTTACTGGAACTCACTATTCACTTACTGAAGCCATCATTCATTTACCTGATGTCATCTTTTTACCTGAACTCGCTATTCACTTACTGAAGCAGTTATTCGTTTACCTGAGGTCGATGACATCTGTTTACTAGAACTCACTATTCACTTACTGAAGCCATCATTCGTTTACCTGAAGTTGATGACATCTGTTTACTGGAACTCACTATTCACTTACTGAAGCAGTTATTCGTTTACCTGAAGTTGATGACACCTGTTTACTAGAACTCGCTATTCACTTACAGAAGCCATTATTTGTTTACCTGAAGTTGATGACATCTGTTTACTGGAACTCACTATTCACTTACTGAAGCCATCATTTGTATATCTGAAGTCGATGACATCTGTTTACTGGAACTCACTATTCACTTACTGAAGCCATCATTCATTTACCTGATGTCATCTTTTTACCTGAACTCGCTATTCACTTACTGAAGCAGTTATTCGTTTACCTGAGGTCGATGACATCTGTTTACTAGAACTCGCTATTCACTTACTGAAGCCATCATTCGTTTACCTGAAGTTGATGACATCTGTTTACTGGAACTCGCTATTCACCTACTGAAGCCATCATTCATTTACCTGAAGTTGATGCCATCTGTTTACCTCGCTATTCACTTACTGAAGCCATCATTCGTTTACCTGAAGTTGGTGACATCTGTTTACTAGAACTCGCTATTCACTTACTGAAGCCATTATTCGTTTACCTGAAGTCGATGACATCTGTTTACTGGAACTCGCTACTCACTTACTGAAGCCATTATTCGTTTACCTGAAGTCAATGACATCTGTTTACTAGAACTCACTAATCACTTACTGAAGCCATTATTCGTTTCCCTGAAGTCAATGACATCTGTTTACTAGAACTCACTAATCATGTACTGAAGCCATTATTCGTTTACCTGAAGTCAATGATATCTGTTTACTAGAACTCTAATCACTTACTGAAGCCATTATTCGTTTACCTGAAGTCAATGACATCTGTTTACTAGAACTCGCTACTCACTTACTGAAGCCATTATTCGTTTACCTGAAGTCAATGACATCTGTTTACTAGAACTCGCTACTCACTTACTGAAGCCATTATTCGTTTACCTGAAGCCAATGACATCTGTTTACTAGAACTTGCTATTCACTTATTGAAGCCATTATTCATTTACCTAAAGTCTATTACGATGGCCAGGTCTGCCATTTTCACTAGTTATGCCATTCTAACTGTTTGTCATCACTTCAAATCACAATTGATGGCGGACACATCAAAGTGCATAACTAATGGTTAACTTAAAGGGCTTGGCTAGAATTCTGAGAATAAAATGCTCAGGGGTGTGCATGTTGTGTTAAAAGTTTCAGAGACATTGATTGACGACCACAAAAGTTTCAGCAATATGAAAATTGGGATAGATGAATGGGCCAGCCTAAAGTGTACTTATGCCTTAGATAGAAACATTTACTTGTTCTTTTGAGACATCGAAAATGACCTAAATCATGAGTGGTGACTTGAAGAAGGCTGCTGTACTGGATTGGATATTAATTTTTGTTTTATACTATAGTAAAATATCAGTTCTGATGCCTCCTCTCCTCTGCACTTTTAATTTAATCAAACTCTTCCAAAAATTACCCAATCAATCAACTATATCGCGCAGATTAACCACCATAATCAACGGTAAAACGAGGACCGCAAAGATCCTGTAGAATTACTGTACAGTACATATAACAGACAAACAATGTAAAACACACATACACATACAGTCAGTAAGCACTAATAAGGCTGCTGCCCTGTCAGTTAAATGGAAAGAAAGTCTTCACCTTCACAAACACCAGTAATCTACAAAGAGCGAGCAATCAGCAGCCCATCCAATGTGTGAAACAACTAGCAGAGATTTTCAGCAATAACACAAGCCGCTTCTACCAAGCCTTCAACCCTCGGCTGCTGCTACTGTACTGTTCCGAGAGCTCATTGTTTTTCTGACACCGTCTATGAACCGCAGGTGCCAGTGAAAAATACCTAACATACTGAATTCAGTGGTACTTTTGAGGTGTCTATAATAGGAATAGTAACACTGCGCCCAACAATGAATGTGTTCAAAAAAGATAGAGCAAATACAGAGCAAGATAAGAAGACAGAGTAGAAGGAAAGGTTCCTGCATATCAGACAAAGACAACGGCTTTGTTGCCGTTGTTTGTGCACTTTCCTGCTGGTCACAACTCTCCACATCCTTTGTGTAGGCAGCTTTCATATACTTCTGCTCTACATGGGGTGCTCGCTCCTTAACGGGCTGATTAAAGATTTCTAGAAGCAAAGCATATTTTGCGGTTACCTGGAATTTCATCCAAGCTTTGTTGAATGAACTGATGTACTTGGATTTTTTGGAAAACGTGAAGTACAAATCACCAGTAGATACAAAAGTAGTTGGCTTAACGACAGCTAAAGCACAATTTGACCAAGTTGTTAATATGTCTGGTAATCGAGTAGCTGACACATAGCCACCCAGCATTAATTTTTCCACTGTAACACGTGTGTTTCGTTCCTGCAACGGCCTATGCATCTCTAGCGCTCTTGCAAGTCTGAACATGAAGGCATTTCCAGAAAACTGCTGAAAAATAGCAACTGTTATTTCCGGTGGCCACTTTTGCATCAAGCGCAATTGTCCACTTTCTAACCGGGACAACATGTCTTCAGTGTCTCTTACATAAGGCTGCTTTACAGCTGACAGTCGTGCTAGGAGAAAGTTAGGGTACAAGGATTCTAGTAAGACGAAACTACAACAGAACAAAAATGGCATGGGACTCCAGGATAACTGTAGCTTAGTAGTGGTCTTGAGAAACAGATATCTGATCAGAATTATACTTAATACACACAACCATAACTCCACTTGGAATGGGGCCAGTAAAGAACCAATTATTGACTTGTCTGTATACCGTCTAGCAACGAACGAGAGATCGGCCTGGGTCAATGGATAGCTTGGTAAAACACAATCAAAATCGGAACCCTGCAACATGAAACGCCATGCAATCATATCCAGTGAACCATTTGATAAGCTGCTGAGAACATGCGAATGAGGTTTCCAGCTTCCATTACGGCATGAAGAACTGAGAATGTCATTGTGCACTGGAATAAGCTGATAGGGTGTATTCATATAAGCTAGTACAGGTAAGAGTTGATCACCAATTATTCCATTTCCCCTATGACCACAGAAATTATTTGTTAAGTTTTGCAAGGCACAGGCTTGGAAGCGGATATACTGATTAAACGTTACAATCCGGAACATACTGAGTAGAGAGGAGCACACTGCATAGGTAGGGGTTTATTGAAACAGGCTTGACACTGTTAGCTTTGGTGGTAACTCAATACTACCTGTTCATTCGATGTTCAACATTTGTGCCTTAGTTATCTTGTGTTGTTCACAAGGCGATATTCTTAACTCTGCTGTAACCATAAAGCAGAAGGTCAGACTTGAGAATGTACATAAGAACACTACATAAAGCTGGTGTTTGTCAAAATAATGAGTCAGCAACTGATACATACGCCGATGTTTTGCGTGTATATCAATTTTCAGTATAGCCCAGACGCACTAGCTCAGTATATACTCTGTTTCTGCGTTTACTAGCAAAACAGCTGGCCCGAAATTGCATTTGTTTTAAAAAATATATAGCAAACAGAGACAACGGTGACAGTGCAGATCAGAGTAACTGGTTTCTCCAGTCGCCAAATGGGGCAGACCGAAGTTAGAATGCTGCTTTCTTACTTCACTGTGCAATAGCAACAGATGACGAAGTTGGTTTTTGACCACTTCTAATTGATTTAGAAAACCTATCCCTACCATTTCTACTTCTCACGGAGCAGGAAGTGTAGTGATGCATTTAGACAATGCTCAATTTGAACTGCTGCAGGGTTTCCATTCTTTCCAAATTTCTTGTAGATGGGCGTCTGTTTAGCTTGCCTTGTTTAGCACGTCCTCTTAATAAAAGAATTACCAATCCAATAATGGCCTGCAGAAATCAATTGACAGAAATATTGCGTAACCGCCAAGTAAACAGTGTCTGCATGTTGACCAGGGGTGCCAACTTATCCTAATGTTCAGGAACGAGTACCCACTGTACTACAGAAATACCAGAATGCCAAGTACAGAAAGAATGTTGAAATTTGCAGTAAACAGGAGAATGCTAAATGGAATAAAGAAAAACCACTGTCCTTGTCTGCTATGGAGGAGCCTTTTAGTCTGTTCCTGTCTCTTACCTTTCTCAGTATTTGCTATTTCTTCTTGGAACACTTGCTGTTTTGGGCTCAGTGGTATTCCTATTATATGCAAAGTTGAAGGTGGATTCACCATATATTTTGCATGTAAAGTTTAATGGGTATCATTACCTAATATATGTTATATATTACCTACAGTTGTTAGTGTTGTATATACATACACATTTACCATACACAAAGATACACATCGTTTTTCAATGTGTAAGAGACTGACTTTCGTCCATACGTGCTTGGGTATTAGATGTACTTTAGCTATATGCCTAGCGTAACCAACCATGGGTATATATCCTGGCAGCACATCAGGTCCCAGGCCAAGGGAGGAAAGATAGGGATCTGTCTGAGGAGGCTAGTAAATTTCTGGTAAATTGGTAGCAAATTTCTAGCAAATTTCTCGCTCCCTAAGCGGCGCTTTGCCCAAAATTATTAACTATTTGTTAATAACTTCCTCGGAAGCAGTAATTCAAAGTCAATTTTCTCAAAAAACCTACATCTCAAAACGTGATTATTTTATACCAAAATGCGTCTGTTGAATAATGTTACAAAATTCTAAAATAATAAAGTATCTGTAGACGGGGTTCCAGTAGGGAAGCTCCAAAGAACGGCGAAAAGAATTTTTTCATCGAAAACAGTTTTGGACTAAACATTCTTTATCTGCTCGAAAAGTTACCTAATTTAGGTAAACGAATGACGACCTCCGGCAGCGATTAAAGTTTTGGGTAGACATGGTCTTTTCTAAGTGGTTGTTGGATTGCAATCACCAGCAGAAACCAATGAACAGGTAGCTTTTAGTTACCACCAGAGCAAACAGTGTCAGCCTATTTAAATGATTTTATACTACTGCAGTGCGCTCCTCTCTGCTCAGAATGTTCCGAATCCTAACCACTAGTAACCACAATATCTTCTTCAGAGCTTGTGCCTTAAAAAACTTCACAAACAATTCCTGTGGTCATAAGGGAAATGGAATCATTCCAGACCTACTCTTACCTGTATTAGCTTATATGAACGTACCCTATCAGCTTATTCCAGCACGGTACCACACTGTCAGTTCTTCTTGCCATAATGGAAGCTGGAATCCTTTAACTGAAGATCTAAACAACTTGTCAAACGGCTCACTGGATATGATTGCTTATCGTGTCTTGTTGCAGAGTTCCGACTTTGAATGTGTTTTACCGAGTTATCCAGTAACTAAGGTCGACTTCTCATTTGTTGCTAGACGTTATACAGACAAATCAATAATTGGTTCGTTACAGGCCCCTTTCCAGGTGCAGTTATGGCTGTCTGTATTCAGTATAATTCTGCTCAGATATCTGTTTTTCAAAGCCACTACAAAGTTACAGTTATCCTGGAGTCCCATGCCATTTTTGTTCTGCTGCAGTTTCGTCATACTAGAATCCTTGTACCCTAACTTTCTCCTAGTACCACTGTCAGCGGTAAAGCAGCCTTACATAAGAGACGCAGAAGACATGTTGTCCCGGTTAGAAAGTGGACAATAGCGCTTGATGCAAAAGTGGCCACCGGAAATAACAGTTGCTATTTTTCAGCAGTTTTCTGGAAATGCCTTCATGTTCAGACTTGCAAGAGCGCTAGAGATGCATAGGCCGTTGCAGGAACGAAACACACGTGTTACAGTGGAAAAATTGATGCGGGGTGGCTATGTGACAGCTACTCGATTACCAGACATATTTACAACTTGGTCAAATTGTGCCTTAGCTGTCGTTAAGCCAACTACTTTTCTATCATCTGGTGATTTGTACTTTGCGGTTTCCAAAAAATCCAAGCACCTCAGTTCATTCAACAAAGCTTGGGTGAAATTCCAGGTAGCCGCAAACTATGCCTTGCTTTTAGAAATCTTTAATCAGACTGTTAAGGAGCGAGCACCCCGTGTAGAGCAGAAGTATGTGAAAGCTGCCTGCACAAAGGATGTGGGGAGTTGTGACCAGCAGGAAAGTGCACGAAGAACGGAAACAAAACCGTTATCTTTGTCTGCTATGCAGGAACCTTTCCTTCTACTCTGTCTTCTTATCTTGCTCTGTATTTGCTCTATCTTTTTTGAACACATTCATTGTTGGGCGCAGTGTTATTATTCCTATTATAGACACCTCAAAAGTGCCACTGAATTCAGTATGTTAGGTATTATTCACTGGCACCTGCGGTTCATTGACAGTGTCAGCAAAACAATGAGCTCTCGGAGCAGTACGGCAGCAGCAGCAGAGGGTTGAAGGCTTGGTAGAAGCAGCTGTGTTATTCCCGAAAATCTCTGCTAACTGTCTTAAACTATGGTTTTGCAGGTGATTGCTTGCTCTGTGTACATTACAGTTGTTTGTGAAGGTAAAGACTTTCTTTCCATTTAACTGACAGGACAGCAGCATACTGCCTAGTCTCTACTGACTGTACGTACGTGTATGTGTGTTTTTCATTGTTTGTCTGTTATATGTACTGTAATTCTACACTAACTTTGCGCTCCTCGTTTTACCGTTTATTATGATGTTTAATCTGCACGATTAAGTTGATTGATTCGGTCATTTTTGGAACAGTTGAATTAAATTAAATGTGCAGAGGAGGAAAGCCTACTGCATCAGAACTATAGTATAGTTGGTTGGTTGAAGGCTTGGTTGGTAGAAGCAGCTTGTGCTAAAAAATCCGAAAAATATCTATTCCCGAAAAATCTCTGCTATTTATAGCTGTTTTTTCACAATGGTTGTGCTAGTTTAGTTTAGTTTAGTTTAGTTTAGTTTAGTTTAGTTTAGTTTTATTCATACGTGTAAAACTTGTACACAAGATGAACGAATGGAATTAAATCCAGAAAAATTGTTCACCTTTTGTTAGTAGCTAAATACATACACGTCAAACCAGCAAATTAAAACTACAATGTATGTTCAATATCCTAACTTGTCAATCAAACGTCTTCCTACTAGCAAATTATAAACTGCTTCAGTTCTGACCTCTCGCTTAAAATCCTGCTTCTCTAAATTAACTAGCGCCTCAGAAAGAGCGTTCCAAAGCTGCGCCGCTCGATACAGACATGAAAACCGAGATCGTTCGCGAGCCACTGCTGGGATTAATATGGACTTTGAATTGAATGTGTGGTGCGACGCAATGAACGCTCTCTCTGTCCGGTTCAAGTAGATCACTCCTCCCGGCAGCACGCGAGCACCAGACAAGTAGTTGTGCATTAGCTGTAGACACAGTTCTGCATTCAGCCGAAAAATTGGCGTGATTTTTGTCTGGTTCAGTAGCTGTTGGTATTCCAACGTGAAGTCATTCAGGGTCAGACGACAAGCAAATTTCTGCACTGACTCCAGTTTCATGCGGTCCTTTCGATTCACTGGATATACGACAGGCAGAGCGTACAATAATGATGGACGGACTATGGTCAGATACAAACGGCGCATTATTGAAGGCTGAACGAACTTTCGGATTGTACGGTTGGCGGCACCCAATGCGCGCTTAGCTTGAGCAGCAGACTTCTGAGAATTCAGATCAAATGCCAGCTTCCGGTCCAAAATAACGCCCAAGTACCTTACTGACCGAGACACTGGCACTTCCACCTTGTTTACCAGAAGTGGTTGAGAGAATGTGGGGGGCACTGGAGATACACTAAACAGCATCACCTGTGACTTCCGTGGATTTAATGCCAATGACATTTCAGCAAATGCAGCAAAAATGGACTGGCAGTCTGCTGCGATGTCTGCTTCAGCTGTGGGCGATGTCATGGTAAAAGGTAGCAGAGATCATCAGCAAACAAAATCATTCTTGCTCCAGCAGAAAGCTGTAGATGCGTGATGGAGTTAACATAAGCAATGAAGCAGAGAGGCCCAAGAACAGAGCCCTGTACCACTCCTGAAAGCACTGGCCGCACTGAGGAACACTCGCCTTCCACTCTGACTCTTTGCGAACGCTGTTCGAAATAGGACTGCAGAATACACAACAGAACAGGCGGCACTTTGTAGATCGATCGCAGGCACTTGAGCAGCTTTGAGTGCACTACCGAATCAAACGCTTTTGATACATCGAAAAAGACTCCAGCTACAGCCGTGCTGATGCTTTGCTGGTGATTGCTTGCTCTGTGTACGTTACTGGCATACATGGGCCGGGGGGTATGGGGGGTAAACCCCCTCCCCTCGTTGGCCAATACCACCTCCTCGGTCGTCCATACCCCCTCCTCGCCCCACCCCCCTCCCAGAGGGAGAAAAATTTCGCTTATTTAAGGCAAAACAGGCGCTTTTTTCTGTTTTTTGGGGACCCCCCCCCACCCCCCGAGGTCTCCATACCCCCTCCGGATTTTTCCGGCTCATGTATGGTTACTGGTGTTCATGAAGGTGAAGACATTCTTTCCATTTAACTGACAGGGCAGCAGCCATGTTAGTGCTTACTGACTGTATGTGTGTTTTGCGTTGTTTGTCTGTTATATGTACTGTAATTCTACAGTAACTTTGCGGTCCTCGTTTTACCATTGATTATGGTGTTTAATCTGCACGATAAAGTTGATTGATTCGGTCATTTTTGGAACAGTTAAATTAAATTAAACGTGCAGAGGAGGAAAGGCAATTGCATCAGATCAGAACTGATATTTTACTATAATACAGTAAAACAAAAATTAATATTCAATCCAGTATAGCAGCCTTCTTCAAGTCACCACACATGATTTAAGTCATTTTTGACATCTCAAAAGAACAAGTAAATGTTTGTATCTAAACCATAATTACACTTTAGACTCGCTCATTTCATACATGGGCCGGAAGAATCCCGATGGGGTCTGGAAACCTAGGGGGGTACCCGAAAAAAGTCCAAAAAACGCCTATTTTGCCTTAAATATACGAAAATTTTCTCCCTCCCAGAGGGGGGTCGGAGAAGGGGGAATGGCCGACCAAGGGGGTGTATCGGCCGGCAAAGCGGGACAGTAAACACCCCTTACCCCCGCGGCCCATGTATGGCCCATTTATCTATCCCAATTTTCATATTTCTGAAACTTTTCTGCTTGTCAATCAATCTCGCTGAAACTTTAACACAACAGGCACACCCCCTGAGCTCAGATTCTCGCCAGTACATTAAGTGAACCATTAGTTATGCATTTCGACGTGTCCGCCATCAATTGTGACTTGAAGTGATGACCAACACTTAGAATGGCATAACTGGTGAAAATGGCAGACCTGGCCATCGTAATGAACTTCAGGTAAGCGAATAGCGAGTTCAGGTAAACAGATGTCATCGACTTCAGGTAAATGAATAACGGCTTCAGTGAATAGCGAGTTTGAGTAAAGAGATGTCATTAACTTCAGGTAAATGAATAATGACTTTAGTAAGTGAATAGCCAGTTCAGGTAAACAGATGTCATCAACTTCAGGTAAATGAATAACGGCTTCAGTAAGTGAATAGCGAGTTCAGGTAAACAGATGTCATTAACTTCAGGTAAACGAATAACGGCTTCACTAAGTGAATAGCGAGTTCAGATAAACAGATCTCATTAACTTCAGGCAAACGAATAACGGCTTCAGTAAGTGAATAGCGAGTTCAGGTAAACAGATGTGATTGACTTCAGGTAAACGAATTATGGCTTCAGTAAGTGAATTCTGGCAACATTTAAAGTTTTGGGTATACATGATCTTTTCGAAGTGGTTATTGGATTTGGATTGCAATGACCTGCAGAAACCAATGAACAGGTAGCATTCAGTTACCACCAGAGCAAACAGTGTCAGCCTGTTTAAACAATTTTATGCTACTGCAGTGTGCTCCTCTCTGCTGAGAATGTTCCGTATCCTAACCACTAGTAACCACAATATCCTCTTCAGAGCATGTGCCTTAAAAAACTTCACAAACAATTCCTGTGGTCATAAGGGAAATGGAATCATTTCCAGGCCTACTCTTACCTGTATTAGCTTATATGAACGTACCCTATCAGTTTATTCCAGCACAGTACGGTAGTGTCAGTTCTTCATGCCACAATGGAAGCTGGAATCCTTTAACTGAAGATCTAAGCAACTTGTCAAATGGCTCACTGGATATGATTGCATCTCGTGTCTTGTTGTAGAGTTCCGACTTTGATTTTGTTTTACCGAGTTATCCAGAAATCCAGGCTGATCTCAAGTTTGTTGCCAGACGTTATACAAACAAATCTAAAATAGGATCTTTACTAGAGCCCTTCCAGGGTGATCTCTGGCTGGCTGTACTCTGTGTCATACTGCTGAGACACTTCTTCCACAGGATCAACAGAAGACTGCAAATATCCTGGAGTCCGATGCCCTTTCTGTTTTGTTGCATACATGTAGCTGGGTTTTCGGCTGGGGGGGGGAATTTTTCTGATCCAAAATAGGGTTTCAGGGCTATGCCCAAAGGGGGTTTCAGCGACCTTTTTTTGGTGTCCAAAAGTGGGTTTCAGCGACCTTTTTTTGGGCTCAAAACAGGGTTTTGAGGACTAAAAATGGGGTAAAAATCGTGTCTGAAGTGCAAAAATTCCGTTTAAAACCCTATTTTTGCTGTAAAACGTGGAAAAAACCTTATTTTTAATTTAAAATGTGCAAAAAAGCTAATTTTGCTTTAAAACGTGCAAAAAAACCCATTTTATTCGACATAATACAGTTAAAATGCATTTCTGGAACCTTCTTTAGAGATTTTTAAACCCAAATTAGGGTTCCGGAACCTTATTTTGGGCCTCCAGAAACCAAAATTAGGGTTCTAGAACCCTATTTAGGGTTTCAGTAACCCAAATTAGGGTTCCGGAACCCTATTTCGGCACTCCAGAAACCCAAATTGGGGTTCCGGAACCCTATTTAGGGTTTCAGGAACCAAAATTAGGGTTCCGGAACCCTATTTAGGGTTTCAGGAACCCAAATTAGGGTTCCGGAACCCTATTTAGGGTTTCAGTAACCGAAATTAGGGTTTCAGTAACCCAAATTAGGGTTCCGGAACCCTATTTAGGGTTTCAGAAGCCCAAATTAGGGTTCCAAAACCCTATTTAGGGTTTCAGTAACCGAAATTAGGGTTTCAGTAACCCAAATTAGGGTTCCGGAACCCTATTAGGGTTTCAGAAACCCAAATTAGGGTTTCAGTAATCCAAATTAGGGTTCCGGAACCCTATTTAGGGTTTCAGTAACCCAAAACAGGGTTCCAAAACCCTATTTAGGGTTTCAGTAACCGAAATTAGGGTTTCAGTAACCCAAATTAGGGTTCCGGAACCCTATTTAGGGTTTCAGAAACCCAAATTAGGGTTTCAGTAATCCAAATTAGGGTTCCGGAACCCTATTTAGGGTTTCAGTAACCCAAAACAGGGTTTCGGAACCCTATTTAGGGTTTTTGAAACCCAAAACAGGGTTTCGGAACCCTATTTAGGGTTTTTGAAACCCAAAACAGGGTTCCGGAACCCTATTTAGGGTTTTTGAAACCCAAACTAGGGCTCCGGAACCCTAATTTGGATTACTGAAACCCTAATCAGGGCTTCTGGAACCCTGTTTGCAGGTTTACAAACCCAAAATAGGGTTTCAAAAAATTCCCCCCCCAGAATCCGGCTGGGGGGGGAATTTTCTCCGAAAATCGGGCCTGGGGGGGAAATACCCCCCATTCCCCCCCCAACTACATGTATGTTTTGTTGTACCTTTAGACTTGCAAGGGCGCTAGAGGTGCATGGGCCGGTACAGGAACGAAACACACTTGTTATAGTTGAAAAACTGGTGCTGGGTGGGTATGTGACAGCTAGTGAATCACCAGACGCATTAACAAACCTCTCCAATTGCTCACTAGCTGTAGTTACTGTTGATTGGGTATACCGAACCCATACCGAAAAATGGGTATTTTTGGGAATACCTACCCAATAAATACCTACCGATTCCAGGTATTTTAATAAATACCCATACCGGGTAAACCGATTATTTTGGGAATACCCGGGTATTTGGGAATCGGTATTTTTTGTCCAGCTTAGTGCAATTTTTATCGAAAATTCCCTATGATCACTATGTTTTCTTTGTAATCTTTTATTTTTGGAGCACGCAGAAACACATTCTATTACGATTTCCTTTCAAAATACTGAACTTGAAGGATTTTTAATCTTGTTTTGTCATTAGAAAGCGTTGTTCTAGTTTTGGCCTAACTTCACACTACTCCTTTAATAATCAAGTCTCTATGTACTTGATGTTCATTTCATTCACAACCAACAGACTTTGCTACTGCTTGTTAGATCTCCATACTGTACACTAGCAGGCCTTCAAACCACAGAGAAATGGGAGCATTTCTCTTAGCAAGAATTATTTATAGAAACGAGTTCACTACAGTAAAACCAAGAATGATTTCAAAAAATTCCTAAAAACTGTAAATTCCATTGATTTTGGTGGATTTTCTAGCCTCTGACTTTGGAAATGAGTAAATCCATTGCCTTGTAAATGGGAAATTCAGTGGTTTGACTTAGTAAAACATTTTCAGCAAATACCGAATAAATACCGGTATACCGGTATTTTTGCGAATACCTACCCACACCGAACCGATTCCTGGGTATGCCGAAAAATACCTACCCATACCGAACAGATTCCTGAAAATCCCATACCCAAACAACAGTAGCTGTAGTTAAGCCGACTAATCGTGCATCTACCGGTGATTCGTACTTCATGTTTTCCAAGGAATCCAAGTACATCAGTGCATTCAACAAAGCTTGGATAAAATTCCAAGTATCTGCGTAATCTGCCATACCTTTAGAAATCTTTAATTAAATCTGTTTAGGATCGAGTATCCTATATAGAGGAGGAGTATCTGAAAGCTGCTTACAGAAAGGATGTGGAGAGTTGTGATAAGCAGGAGAGAGCAGAAGGAAAAGCAACAAAACCGTTGTCTTTGTCTGCTATGAGTGCTTTTACCTTTTGCACTTTTTCGTATTCTTACTCTTTTCAGTATTTGTTATTTCTTTTATGAAAATTTGAATCTTTTCGTTCACTCATATACTTTGGAGAACATAACTACGCTATAACTATGTAAATAGGTTTTGATAGACAATAAAACGAAGTTTTCTGACATCGTTAGAACCGAAACAATGAATGGATGTTCACCCATTCCAACTGACCTACACCTTATGGTGTTGGTGTATTCCTACTATGCATCGAAAAACTGTTCTGTACATATAATTCGAAATTGTCCAGTGGCAGCCAAGCTGGCTTATTGAAAAATCTTCGTTAATAAGAAAGTTATCGGCATTCCACTTTCGCGAAAGGTATATTGCGCTAAGTGATTTCAGAAGAATTCTAGTAAACTGATCTCATGAATGTTTTGTCTCCATCGGAAGCCTGTTAGAGGTGTCGTGAAAAACGCTTATTGAGCCCTTGTCATGCAAAATGGATTGAACAGATATTAAAGTCCTTGCCAAAAAAGAGCGGACTGGCGGTTTTTTTGCGAATAACTCCTTATGTCAAAATGGACGCTGGAATCCCCAAAGAGACCCTTTAACCAGCTTATCCAATGGCTCACTTTTTAACATGATCGCAACCTTTTCCATGGCCTGTTTTTTGGCCAACATTATGTATGTGCTTGGAGGAATCGCTAACATACATGTAACAGCTCCGGGCCGACCTGGGGGGAGGGGGGTAGGGGGGGGTTTTTTCCTCAGGTGGGGGGTCGAGGGGGGGGTTTCGCCCAGGTGGGGGGTCCCAAATTTCAAAAAGCTCCGAAACGCCTAGAAATGCGTTTTTAGCACGTTTTTTTCAGTAAGGACGCTAAAAATCGCTATTTTAAGCTGCCAAATAGCGTTTTAAAGCTAAAAACAAGCAAAAAATGACAAAAAGAGCTTCCAAAAACACCGATTTTTCTTAAATATCAGCAGTGGAAACGCGAAATTCGGCTTCCAAAGGCTTTTCAAGTGAATTTTAGGCTAAAAATTAGTGATTTCTGACCCAGTTTGCTAATACTGGAGCCACTACTAGTACTTGTATTTTTTGGTCGGGGGGAGGGGTCCCTTAACCTGTCTCGGGGGGGGGGGGTGGGGGGGGTGAGGGGGGGTTTGGCCTTTCCAGCAGGGGGGGGGTTACCCCCCCCAAACCCCCCCCTAGTACATGTATGATCGCTAATCCAAATCCAATTATCTGAAAAGCAGAATTGATGTACCTAATAGTGTTTGCTACCAAAAGCTAAGCAAACTGTGGCTTCATGTGGTCCCGTCCAGCCCCTCCACTCATCAAGCTTTATTCCCTTGTCAAGATGTTCCGTATTCTAACAGTTGATCGGCAAATAAACTTCCGACGCTGTGCACTGCTGGATTTTACAAACAATTCCTGTGGCAGCAGCGGAAATGGAATACTACCTGACTTACTATTACCTGTGCTCAACTACCTGAATGTATCATATGAGCTCATTCCCGCCATAGACTTAGATTACTTTTCGTCATGTCAAAATGGAAGCTGGAGTCCCAAAAGAGCTGATCTAACCAGCTTATCAAATGGCTCTTTGGACATGATGGCAGCCATTACCATGTTGCAAAGTTCCGATCTTGACTGTGTGTCACCCAGTCATCCAGTTTATCAAGTTGGTTTGCAGTTTGTGACTCGACGACATACAAACAAATCAGTAATTGGCTCTTTGCTAATGCCTTTCCAACTGGACTTATGGCTGGCTGTCATTGGGGTAATCCTGATCAAGCATTTCTTTTTCAGAATCACCACAAAGCAAAAGCTATCCTGCAGTCCTATGCCATTTCTGTTTTGTTGTACTATTCTATTACTGAAAAGCTTGTACCCCAAGTTTTTACTTCAGTACTTGTCGACTGTAAAGCAGGCTTACATAAGAGACACAGAAGACATGCTGTCAGGCTTGGAAAGTGGGCAACTGCGCTTGGTACAACAATGGCCCTCTGAAACCAGCATTGCTATCTTCAAACAGTTCCCAGCAAATGATTTCTTGGTTAGACTTGTAAAAGCACTAGAGATGCATCGCCCCGTACAAGAAGTACATTTTCATAAGAGGGTGGAAAAATTGATGCAGGACGACTACGTGACAGCTACTCCTTTTCCAGAGATGTTTTTAAGCAAGACTAATTGCAACTTAGCTGCGATTACTGTTGATCGGGTATACCCATACCCATACCCGAAACTGGGTATTTTTGTGCAAAATTACCTGAAATTGGGTATACCCATACCCGGGTACTTTTTGAAATACCCATACCCGGGTATACCCGATTTTTCGAAAAATACCGGGTATTTGAATGGGTATTTTTTAGAAAAAAATCGCGCAAACACACGCTAATTTCTGTCAAAACTCTGCAAAGATTCTCTCAAGGAAGTGTAAAGAAAAGCTTGTTTTGGCTAAAGTACAACCTAGATTTTAAAAAATAACCCTATCCATGCCGGGCAGGCTCCGACTGGAACAAGCCAGCTAAAATTCTCTGCCGGCGGCCTGTGGAGGGCTCTAATGATGACCAGTTCTTCAATGCGTTTGTGAAAGTTAATCTTTCAAAATTTTCTCGCCCTTCTCGGTCAGAATCACCATCAGGCCTTCTTATACTACTAAAACTGTTAATTTTAAGCTAAGAATGCGTTTCCAATGCGTTTTTGAAGGATAATTTCTCTAAATTCCACTATGAGAGAAAAGTGACGTCATCATTGGCCGAACCACACTTCCCCTTGTCATCGGTTGTCATCATTTGGCAAACACCCTCCCCTAACCAATGACGTCATTTTTGCACAGCCCCTTATCCACCTAATTTGTTTCAAGAATTGTATAATTAAGCAGTTTTGCTTTTTTTAATTTTATGCATAAAACACAATGAAACATATCTTAGTGAAAAACGTTTGCGGGACCGGAAAGGAACGCCCTGGGTTCTTATGTACCTCAATCTCTCACTGCAAAATTCACAGTACGCACAGTGCATACAGTAACTTTCTTGCCTCTCGTTTACTTATAATAGAAATCGGTCTTCTATTGTTGTGCTCCCTTTGAGGATAAGTACCGTTATAAGGCTAATAAATTTAGTTGGACTATAATTAGAAGGTTACAACGTAAATGCATTTGGTCTTGACTTTATGCTGAGGGAGGTATTTACAGCAAGCTGAAATTTTTATACAACTATGGTGGGTTGCCCAGAATCAGAAAGTTCTATTAGAAATTATACTTCGGGAAGCTACGTAATTCGTTTTTTGCCAATGTTAATCTGCCAAAGTATGTATTCGAAAACTCACAACTGTTCTAGTAACTGTGAAGTAAAACTGCTACACTGAGCACATACTTGTAGTTGTGAAAAAAGCAGATTAAAAAACTATTTTTGCAAAACCAATTAAAATTTGGCATCTTTAGGGAATATATATTTATTTATGCGATTTTAATGAAAAATACCCGATTTATACCCAATACCCGGGTATTTTTAAAATACCTACCCATACCCATACCCGGGTATGGGTATTTTAAAAAATACCTACCCATACCCATACCCAATTCAGAATCAGATACCCATAGCAACAGTAGCTGCGATTAAGTCAGCTAAGGATGATTTAGCTGCCTTGAGATCTGACAGATATCTGATGTTTTCTAAGCAATCCAAGTATGCCGGTGCATTCAACAGGGCTTGGATAAACTTCCAAGTATGTACGTTATCCCTGAGCTGCAAACCATGCGCGCCTGGCGTACGCCCCTCCAGTTCGCGTTTTTAAACAGTTCGCGCCATCCGAAACGGCCCGAACAGTTGGCAACAATTCGCGCATACTTAATTAGGCAAAATCCGAACTGTTGCAAACAATTCGCGCCGTGCATTCTGTACTTCAAAGGTTTCCTATTGCCTTTTCAGGAGCGAGTGCCCTATGTGCGGCAGAAGTATCTGAAAGGAGCATTTAGATTAGATGCAGAAACCTGCGATAAAATAGAAAGTGCCGAACGAAAGACACCAACACCACTGTTCTTGTCTGCTATGCAAGAAGCCTTCAGTGTACTCGGCATTCTCAGTTTGTGCAACATTGGTTGTGTGTTTTTTGAACAGATACAGTTTTGGGCTCAGTGAAACTGCATTTAGCACAGCCCACAAAAACTAGAGTGAATCCTGTCGCTATGCTGAATCGATGAAAAATAAATGGAGAGTTATGTACATACTATGTGATAGCTGTGTCTTGCACTATTTACTGATTATGACTAACTTTGCTCGTTCTACATACGTCCACAGCCCCCTTCATTATTGTTTGCATTGCAATGCGTTTTCGTGGATGCCAAATTTAACAAAGATATGTTGTCGCGACTTTTTGACCATTCGGACTAGGAGTAGCCAACTGCTAAGTGCAGGAAGAGACACAAGGTCCGGCAGCCCCCTTAACAAACAACACTCGTTTTTGCTGTTGGTGTGTGCAAGACAACGCCTGGATTGGTTCCCGTTTATCTGTTTGCTATTGTTGACGTTCGATGGTCTGGGTGGGGCTTTGTGTCGACTACTTCCCATCGCCTCGACATGTTTCGAACCCACAACAACCACTGGGATGCCGGGCGCGCCGTGACTAAAGGCAGCGAGCTAACATAGCATTGAGCCAACAAAGCGACAAAGACATGAACATAGGTCTAAAGTGAAACATGCCAAGAAAGTTTTGATTTCCTCACTTTCATTCAGCATGAAAAGCAGCTAAGGCAGAAATGCTGAAAAAACTGAACGCACTTTTGTTCGACTCGTGCGTGCCAGCTCAAACAAATTGGCTACATAAATCTCTTCAAGCAGGCTTAGAAAATGACACGATAACTGAATGCTTTGCATGTTAGCGTCTGCTGTAGGGGCAGCAACAACTTGCACAACTGAACAGAGATGTTATGAAATTATGAAAATATTTGCATTTCACTGCTTTTCTATTCTTGCAATGAGTTTGTTGCTTATGTTTGTGCTGTTTGTCACTGATTACTCAGCAGAGCTAATGTGTCTCTCGAACAGCTCAGGACAGTACGCCAAGTGCAAAAGTTCAACCGGTTACTGTTATGTGTTGGGCCATGGTAACAAACAAGCCTGTGACCTAGATTCTGCTCACTGCAATCAGAAAATATGGGGCTTCCTCAGCACCTTATGCGATTACGACACATGCTGCTGTGCACACAACTTGTGCAACAACTTGGCCTTGCTGAAGAAGCGATGGCTGAAGGACGGCAAGTGGGAGGGCCGGCGGTGTCTGCACAAAGAATATGAATTCTGCGTACGACATCCAGGAGAAAGTCTCCTCGGCCAGCCCTCCTGGTGTTTCATAACAGGCGACAGCAGTGAGTACGGCTGCGACTCCAAAGATGGCCATTGGCTCTGCGCACACAGTCGTCATGCTGAGTCTGTTTTCTGTCAACTGAAGCCGAACCACCCGGTGCACCGCCTTTCCAGTTGGGTCTGCTGCTGTCGAACTGACATGTGCAACAGCCCGTCGAACATCGAATCCTGGCTGCGGCAGTACTATTTGCCTCGAATCTCATGCCGAGATGATTTTGGTGAATGCGCTCATGACTGTTACTCTATCTTCAAGTTTACCAACAACAGTCCCAGTATACATGTCAAGCAGTTAGGATGTGATAGGAACGGAACGATCTGTAGTAATGTAAAGTCAAGGTGTGCTGGTATTGCCTGGAATCAGTGGATTTGCTGTTGCCGATTCGATGGATGCAATGGTGGTGACAGTCTGAGACAAGATCTTAGGAGAATCCAGTATCAGTACAAACAGATTCAGTGTTTCAACAAGCAAGAAGACAGTTTGGTCACCTGCGGTTTGAATGTAAATCTCTGCTATGCGCTGATCGAACAGAAGTCAAACGGCTACATTCGGATTGAAGAGAGTGGATGCGTTGTAGAGAGAGACGTTTGCAGCCAACACAAATACTGTGAGCGGCTGACTAATAAGAAGAATACGTTTTTGTGTTGCTGCAATGTACCGAAATGCAATTCAGTGAAGAATTTGTATCAGCACATGGTGGGCAATTCATGCATTGATTTGACACAATTCAGACACACCAAAGGTAGGCATGCAATGCATAAGGTGAAAACCTGACAGTCAAATATGGTTTTTTGTCTGTTTAGGACCTCTGCTGCTACTGCCAAATGAGAGTGACTGTGCAAAAGTCCAAAATGTCCTTCTCTTCACTTGTCTCTTGGTTCCTTCTGTTTTGGCCTAAATGTGATTGGTCTTTCCTCAATTTTGTTCAAGGTACTTTTACTGTGATAAAATGGCTTCTTCTGTGACACGACTGTAACTTGTTGAACGCGGAGGGAAAGAAAAGAACTGCACAAAAACTGAGCTAATTTATGGACAGGTCAGAGGAGTGAATCAGCGCATTTAGAAGTTCAGCTGACACGTACACTAACATGCCATGGACATCATCAATCAAACCATAAGACGTTAGCAAAATTTGAAAGCCATGGAAGCTTGTACACCATCGTAACTGTGAACCCAACAGATGGGCCAGTAGAATTGAAAACTGAGACATTATAAAAATATTTGCATTATGCCAAGTGTAAAAGTTCAAGCGGTTACTGTTACATGTCAAGCCAACGTAATTAACAAATCTGTAACTTCCAACATTCTAGCCGCTGTAATGAGCAACTATGGGTCTACAACAGGACCTTATGCCAATATAGCATGTGCTACTGACCACACAGCTTGGCGATGCTGAAGAATCGATGATAAAACAACAGCTGGTTGGAGGAGCGACGCTGCAAGGACAAACAATCCCAATATTGCATGCAACATCCAGGAGAAAGGCTTCTCGGCTAGCTGTCCTGGTGTCTCATAAGAGGCGAGAGCAGCCAGCTGTGACTCGAAGCACGCGAAGTGGCCTGTTCTGCAGTCGCCATGATGAGAGTCTTTTCAGCCAACTAAAGCCCAACCACCTGGTGCACCACCTTTCCGGTTGGGTCTCCTGCTGCTGTCACAGTGTAGTGTACACTGTCAAAAGCGGCAGCAAAGTCAACAAAGATGAAGTATGTTGGTTGCTTATTCTTTCGACTGACATTTAGTACATGTATACCTCACAAAACACGTAAAGCAGCTAAACTGAATGCAGTTTTGCACAGGATGGTTTGCATGACTACTTATGGACGCTGTGGTGTCCATTTGAACCAGTATGTTTGCATGGAAGAATCGCTAATCCAATCCAATTTCCTAAAGAGTAGAATTGTTCTACATACGTACGTACCTAATAGTGTTTGCTTGCTACCAAAGCCTAAAGCAAATTTGTGACCGTATGTACTCTGGCCCATCCAGTCCCTCCCTCCTCCATAAAACTCGCTTCTCTCATCAAAATGTTCCGCATTCTAACAGCTGATCAATACATTAACTTCCGACCTTGTGCACTGCTAAGCTTCACCAACAATTCCTGTGGTAGCAGTGGAAACGGAATCCTTCCTGATTTACTTTTACCTGTGCTCACCTACCTGAATGTATCCTACGAGCTAATTCCTGCAGACACTGACGACTTTACTTCCTCATGTCAAAATGGAAGCTGGAATCCTTCAAGCGCTGCTTTAACCAGCTTATCAAATGGCTCCTTGGACATGATCGCAACCATTCCCATGTTGCAGACTAGTGATTTTGATTGTGTGGCACCCAGTTATCCAGTTTATCAAGATGGTTTGCAGTTTGTGACTCGACGACATACAAACAGATCGGTAATTGCCTCTTTGCTAATGCCTTTCCAACTGGACTTATGGCTGGCTGTCATTGGTGTAATCCTGATCAAGCATTTCTTTTTAAGAATCACCACAAAGCAAAAGCTAGCCTGCAGTCCTATGCCATTTCTGTTTTGTTGTACTATCCTATTACTGAAAAGCTTGTACCCCAAGTTTCTACTGCAGCACTTGTCAACTGCAAAGCACGCTTACATAAGAGACACAGAAGACATGTTGTCAGGATTGGAAAGTGGACACCTGCATTTGGTACAAGAGTGGCCCCCTGAATTAAGCATTGCTGTATTCAAACAGTTTCCTGCAAATGATTTCTTGCTTCGACTAATAGACACACTAGAGAGGCATCGCCCGGTCCAAGAAGTAAATTTTCGCATAATGTTGGAAAACTTGATGCTGGGTGGATATGTGACAGTAGCTGCTTTTCCAGACATGTTATTAAGCTTAACTAACTGCAAATTAGCGGCGATTAAGCCAACAAAAGATGATTTAGCTGCCTTGAGAGCTGACAGATATCTGATGTTTTCTAAGAAATCCAAGTATGCCAGTGCATTCAACAGGGCTTGGATAAACTTCCAAGTACAATAATACAATTCTTCTGCACTACAAATGTTCAAATTGCCTTTTCAGGAGCGAGTGCCCTATGTGCGGCGGAAGTATCTGAAAGGAGCATTTAGATTAGATGCAGAAACCTGCGATAAAATAGAAAGTGCTGAACGAAACACACCAAAACCACTTTCCTTGTCTGCTATGCAAGAACATTTCAGTCTGCTATTCATTCTCCTCTTGTTCAGCATTGCCTGTGTGTTTTGTGAACAGATACAGTTTTGGGCTCAGTGGAACTGCCTTTCTTATTAGTAACTTTACAGAATAATAGTATCCATGGAAGGACGGATGCCGAGGCGTTTCCGAGAGCAAAGGAAGTTGTGATTTTAGCAAAAGGGGTGGTTTTTAAAGTTGAGCTGAAAGTAAAAATAAAACATAGCAGGGTGTTGGTGGTGTTCAGAAAACGTTGTAGCAAAAGTCGGTGGCCCCTCCGTCAAACGTGTTGAGGGGTAGATACCCGAGAATAGGTAGTAAAAAGTGGCAATTTCGCACTAAGTGACTAACGAAGAAAGCGACTAGTTACCACGCTACAGGCGGACGACAGGGAAGTGGCACTCACTGCAGGAGGCTTCTCTCCCTCGACTAGGCGCTTGGCTTTGAGCTGGGGCGGCGCAGGATGCCTACCACTGAGACACTTTTCTTTTTCCTTTTATTCAGCCAACCTCTACCTAGACACAGAAGCCAATAAAGTGAAGAAATCCGTTTCTGCCAGAACGGCGAGAAAAATATCGATCAAAGTGTGGGCCTATAAGGGCCGTCGAGTGGCCCGAAGCTCCGCCTTGGCCAATGATCGCCCGACACGCACCCGTCACTGCCTCACCGATTGGGTCGGCTTCCAGCCAAATCCCGAGCGATCTTCCTGAGGCTTGTCTGCTGGCCGGGTCCCGCCGCGAAGGTCTTGCGTCTTTCAGCGAAGCGGCAATCCCTCAGATTACGAATAGGGTTCTGCGCAGTAGTGTAAAAGAGGAAAACCAAACTGAAATCAGCAGGTGTACGGCTTCTTTGACTAGACATACACATGCAGTACCTACGATTTGATAAGCTCAGAACGGAAATAACATAAATGCGTTTAAAAGGCATTCTGATCATAAAATTAACAGAAATTACAAGTTTTTGACGGTTAAGGTTGCATGGTTGGGCTTCTGCCCGACCAGGGCGGGAAAATTTTGAATATTTAGCCTTCAAAAACGCATTTTAAAGGCATTCTGAGCATAAAATAGTCAGTTTCAGTTCATAATCCATTAGTTTCTCTAATTTTTAATTGACTTTCTCTTCTTACCTCCACCGCAAAGGGGGTGTGCCCACTGTACACCCCCTGGATACGCCACTGGCCTTATGTCAACAGGTATTCATATAATCAGAATCACAATTATTTAAGCAGTTAATCTTCATATGTCAGTAACCTGAAGCTCTTCATACAACACTGCTAGATGCCGGGGGTCAAGTTACTATGAAACCAAGCCAAACCGTTATTATTATCTGGTTTTCCCCTCTGGAACAGCTTCTCAAAATGTTACGAATTCTAACAGTTAACCAGAATGCTTTCTTTCGCGGTTGCGCATTGAAAAATTTCACGCACAATTCCTGTGCTAGGAGCGGAAATGGTATAATTCCCGATTTGCTGTTACCTGTACTGACTTATCTTAATCTATCATACGAGCTTATCCCCATAAGCAAAAGCTTTGGTTCATCGTGTCATAATGGAAGTTATAATCCCCCTACTGGTGCTTTAAACAACTTG
The DNA here is from genome assembly GCA_030248155.1 of Sabatieria punctata. Classification (NCBI taxonomy): domain Eukaryota; kingdom Metazoa; phylum Nematoda; class Chromadorea; order Araeolaimida; family Comesomatidae; genus Sabatieria; species Sabatieria punctata. Next base: position 729 of record JASANB010005050.1, on the reverse strand, counting down.
TCAAATGGTTCAATTGACATGATTGCATGGCTTGTGATGATGCAAAGTTCTGACTTTGATTGCGTGACACCCAGTTACCCAGTACTCAAGGCTAGTTTCCAATTCGTATCTAGACGCTACACTGACAAATCGATAATTGGCTCTTTACTAGCACCTTTCCAGGTGGAAATATGGTTGTTTCTATTCGCCTTAATTCTAGTGAGATATCTGTTTTGCAAGATCGCTACAAAGCTACCCTTATCCTGGACTCCCATGCCGTTACTGTTTTGCTGCAGCTTTGCAATACTAGAAAGTTTGTACACTAACTTTCTCTTAGCAAGGCTTTCAACTGTGGAGCGTGTTTACATAACAGATACAAACGACATGTTGTTGCGTTTGGAGAGTGGTCAGTTGCGATTGCTGCAAAAATGGCCGCCGGAAATTAGCGTGGCTGTCTTTCGACAGTATTCAGGAAATAAATTTATGGCCAGACTTGTTAGAGCGCTAGAGATGCACCCTTCAGTGCAAGAAAAGAGCACAATTGTCATGATGGAAAAACTGAAGCTGGGAGGTTTCGTGACAGCTCATGAAGTACCGGATGGCTTGACAAGCATGTCTAACTGTGCGTTAGCTGTGGTTAAGCCCACTGCTCATGTGTCTACTGGTGATACGTACTTCGTCTTTTCTAAAAAGTCCAACCACCTAGGTGAATTCAATAAAGCTTGGATCAAATTCCAGGTAATCTTATAC